>WIPJ01007014.1:69164-79951 GCA_018155075.1 Cassiopea andromeda
GTGTTCTCTTTGACTGAGAATTAACGTTGCCACATCTTTTTCAGAATATTGCTGGAATCACTCCTGATATCAAAAATCTTATTGCCCATGCTAAAGCTTTCTACAAGTCCTACCAAGGTTTGAATTAATCTCATTTGATATTGAATTGGACATATTAGTTGTGTACTGAGATCATCCGTGACTTAAAGGCATTTTTGTATATGATGCCTTGTTTTGTCATTAGCAAAGTGCTCAACATTCTTCTATCGAAGTACGATTTTGCATTACATAGAAAGCATTTGCAATTTGCAGATCCTTAATAGCCTTAATAGTGAGTTTGTAAGCTGAGTAAGGAGGGCACGGGGTGCAGTTACCCCGTAAGGAAAACATAACAGGCCAGCAGCTTCTTAGCAGCTTTAGAAAAACAAGGACCTTCTTTGCGTCAGTGTTCATGCAGAAAGGTTCATGAACATTACGTCACATGCCCTACGATGGAGCACGTGAAGAAATGGTCAGAAAAAGTGGCGAAAAATGCTTGTATACCTGCGTCCAAAGTGCATTCCATGTAAACTGCACCCCGAAGGCGCGTCAAGGAATAAGTGCTTTGCACCGAAAAATACTTTGTATCAACAGATTTCTCGATTTATCCAGTTTCACAAGTCAACTACTCACGAATTTTCATACGCTGAAATGTTTTCCATTAGTCTCCACACCGAACGCCGAAAATGGAGCTTAGTGCTCGCTGAATGTCTTCGGGCCTAAGTGCGTTGGGTGCACTCTGGTGCTTTATTATGTCGTTTTTTCCACCGGAGCAGTCCACTTAATGCCCCGTTTACAGATCAAAAAGTGATCCGTAGCAATGTAAACGGAACCAAGAAATGTCAATTGTGTAAATTCGGGATCACTTTTACTTCTTTTGCTAAAAGGACCAAGAATGACACGGTGAGCCATATCAGTTTTGCTACGGATTGCTAGTAGTAATGTAATTGGAGGGCTATCCGTATCATTTGTGATACGAATCAACATGTGATCCGTAGTAGTGTAAACGGGGGCTTAATCTTACGGGGTGAGTGGCCAAGCGGCCCATCCAGTTCCATTAGCTGATCCGAAGTTATGCATGGCTGTGTACAGTCAGGAACTGGATGGGCGACCTTCCAGATGAACAACCAAAACAGCTCACACCGCCGTCATTCGGAAGGGACGTTAACCTAGGGTTCCCATGCCTGGATGCGGCATCATAGTAGGCCTAAATGATCTGAAAAAGCTAGGTGTAACAGCTTAGTCAAAATAAAGTAAAGGACAACAACGCTAGTGTATTGGGTATTCAAAGAACAATTTCTCTACTATTGCTAATCTACATTTCCAACAGGGACTATTGCAATTGGCACGCAATTCATTCAGTCGTTGGATGCCTTTGCAAAATCTGCATTGGAAGCAAAAGGTGGAACACACGCTCTCGGTGAGTAGTTTCATCAGTCCATATTCTATATATTGCTGTGCGGAGCGTCAACCGGTACACCATTGGTTTTCAACCAGGGTTCACCGGAACCCTAGGGCTCCGCCCAGGGGGCGTTTTCACCAGTTGACAAACTATTCTTCCCCCACGCCCCCATCGGAACATCCCTGGCCTTGCCCGCAGAGTCCAGTGGCTCCGCCAGAAGTTCTGCAAATGCTACAATCGACAGTAAATTTTATTCCTCCAGTGCAGATACGTGAATAGGGGTTCCTCGAGCCACTGGAGTGTTTCCTTGGGGTTCCGCTCCGCCAAAAAGGTTGACAACGACTGCGGCACACAAAACAACTGGTTCACAATACAGTTCATTAGTGTGACGTCATGAAAATTCTATTTTTAGAATATTTTAGTTTTCGCTTTGAATTTTGAAGAGGTACTTTGAAATAGCTACTGCTGACAAATTTCAGCTCGATCTGAAAAATAATGACCGGGATATAGGCAATTGAATGCTGACAAACTTCCTATCAAATCACTTTATTTTGAAGCTGGTTCTAAACGTTTAGAACCTGGAGAAACATCCAGTGGTTTGTAAGTTTTCGATAGTTAAATAGTCGTATTTCATCCCATTTTGACTATATTCGCATGAAATTGTCAACACATGCCTATTTTATTGCATTCTCTCACTCCATAGAATCAAAAGATAAAAATTCTAAAAATATATTCTTATGACATCATAATTATTTTTCATAGCGATGTATAAGTCTTTTAGTTTGAAACAGGAACCTTACTGATAGTAGTTCCACTTGGCACTGAAAAGGTTCTATCAGTATAAATTCATCTTCTAGTGTGTGTTCATTTGCCTGGTTAGAATGGGGGTAGCTTTATGAAGAGATCCCCATCTCATTACGTCATATACTCATAAATTCCTTGTAGAATTTGAATCATTTGAGTTGAAAGCTGACTTACGATTTTAGGGGGCCTACCTTCGTGCACCAAGTTAAGCACCTGTTTTCCAGGGGGCATTCATAGACAGACATTGTTGTGGATTGTCGTTTTGCTTCATAACAAGGTTTCTCCAAAACTCAGCAATTTATATGTAGGAAAATTTTCTTTCATAAAGTTAGGCAAGGTTAAGGATGCCAGAAAAGAGTGTGCATATTTCCGATGAATGCATGTAGATCTTTCAATTTCCCTTCTCGCATTTTTCACCAATGTTCTGCTGCTGCCCCCTTGTCTTGAAACCGGCCTCGCCCCCCTGGCTGGGGCTATTCTCTGCTGACATTGGGAATTCGCTGCATTGGCCTAGTATACGTTTTTTTTTATAGGAAAATCAGCATTTTGCCTGAGCCTCAATTTTCTTAACTTTTCCCGAAATTGAGCCTGAGATTTTCTTAAATTTTTCTTAACTTTTACTGAAATAAACTGGCTAGAGTGGTTTACCCTTTCGTTAATAATATTGTATACTTGAATTTGAATTCCATCTTTAACATTTTGAATGCAATAATGACGAAATACCGTTTTTTGGCCTATAAAAATACTTAATTTTGGAAGCTGAGCCTCGTTATTTTCTTACGATTTTCTTAAGATTTTGAAGATTTGAGCCTCATTTTCTTATAAACTTGTTTCTTCTAAAAATACTTGCATTCCTTCTCTTTTTAGGTGAAACTTTGGACGATATCATGAACATTTTCCGTAACATTGAAAATATGAAAGGTGACTTGGTAAGATCTTTACGATTTTTTGGCAGGTATCGCAATCGCAATTAGCTTAGCTGCAGTGGGCGAGTAGTTTAACGACTATAGCTTTCGTTTACTGCGCAAAGGATTGAATGTTCCAGGCAAACTGGGGGGATTTTGGGCTCCCCACCATAAACTGATAATGCCATTTGGTTACCAAAACCACTTCAAAATCTTGCCAGATGTCCCTCACCTCAAACCTCACATTTTCTCATGGAAGTGGGTCGAATTAGAAACTTGATATTGGCAAGAAATAGGGGGGAAATGTCCACCTAGCCCACCCGCTCAGTGGCGCCGCCACTGGTTCCATGCACCCTCAAGCGTTTGCTTGACGCTTGGTCTTTCTAACAAGACCCCACCCCCAACCCTTAGATACAAAAGTATATGGGACCCTGCATGGCTGCTTCGCTAGTGGGGAATATTTGATATTGCATTTTTGGTGGTCGTTTACACCTGGCAATTTTGTATGATTTTTTATGCAGAAGTGGATGCAGCAAATGACACTAACCGCAAACATGTTAGAAATGAACATCTAGTTGAACCATAGATTTGCTTGTATGCTGTCCTGTTTTTCTCACATTGTCGTTTGACAGCAAAGTTATGTTAGAAATGTCTTGTTACTAGCACTTCTGCATTGCTTAGCTATATAGGCTTATGTTAAGCTGGAGCTATTTTTGGTGGTTGCTGTTCTCGCCCAAAGGCCAACCTCGGAATGTTGTCATACGTTTGATCTTAAATCAGTGGTGTAGAAGAGGGGGGCACGGGGGAGCACAGCCCCCCTGCTCTGTAAATTTTTTGGAAATAAGAGTATAGAAGAATCATCATCCTGTTGTAGAAGGCTATTTTAGATTCGAAAAGCTGTCGAGAAATTGTTATTTCACAAGATATAGGGTATTACAAATGTGTTGATTACTGGACTACATTATCATTCTCTCATAACTACGTGGATCAACTTCAATGTTTTTTATAAAAGTACGTGCAAGACAAGAACCCCCTAGCTATCGATAGAGCCCCCCCTAGCTATCGATTTACTTCCACACCACTACCTTAAATCGACAGAGCTTTACGAACCATTTAATGGAACTGAAGTTTTGACAAATATGTAGAGATTCATAAAGAAGGAGAACTTGGTATGTTTGCTCCTACTCGGTGACGAATTAGGTTATTTTCAACTGCCTTCTCTGGAAAAAGATGTTTTTCCTCTGTTGGGTTAGAAACCCCTGTTGGGTTAGTATTACTTTCCCTATTCGCATTTGGTGCTGTTGACAACAAAATTTTTGCCACTTTTCCAAGAAAAGACGTTTTATGCATCCATCTTTTGTTAGAACATATATGTACAGTTTTTTGCTTACAGATGAACGTATTTATGAATGAGGTTATTTGTCCATTGGAATCAAGAGCAGAGCAGGAAGTTAATATGTCTAAGGTGCGTAACTGTAAATTGGTTTCTTAGAATGTGAAAAAATGAATATGTATCCCGATATTTGAAAAGCTTCCAAGCAACAGCTGCCATCGGAAATTGGATGATTATTGTCCTTTTGAGATGGAATTTAAAGAGGAAAAATGAAATGAGCGTTCATTTACCACCCAGCCATCGTCATGAATGGAATAAAATGCTCGAATTGATTTGCCGAGACACTTTCTATTGTTCTATTCGGGGGGGGAGGGAGCGTTTTGATCATTTGACCAACAATTGCCACTGAAAAAGGCCAAGAAAAAGGCCACGATGAATGAGGTGCTAAATCTCTTGCAACATGACCCACTTTTGACCTACTTTTTTGCAATTTCAAAAATATTGGGGGGGGCGTGATGCCCCCAAGCCGTACTGCCAACTGACACTAGTACAAACCGGCCTATTTTTGTTGTAATTATGGGCCAGATTGAGACAATGAAATATTCCGTTTGTGATTTTTATGATTTTATGAAAACGTAACATAACATTGCTAACTGACTTTCGCTATTGATCACACCGTCTCTCTTTTCACGATCAGAACACTAACTCACATACTCTAACATATTCCACTCTACACGATACTAATTAACATGTGATCTTAAACCAGGGGGTATTTTTCTCGTAACAGAATGAGAGGGTATCTTTGCAAAAATATTAGTAGTTTTGTACCCTTATATTTCAGCTTGCCAGCAAGCAATATTTCCAAGATAACAAAGTGCAGACAGAGGTGTGGTATTCTTTTTATTGCATCTAGCTCGTGTAGAATGTAGAACTATTCTGCCACAAAGAATCATTTACAATATTTTTTACTCGCATAAATTTGCCGTAGTAAGGAATAGCCATCATTATTCATTGTTGTAGTAATTGTCTACAGTGGTGTGCCGAGACACCTTCTGGGGGCGTTCTGACCAATTGACCAACTATTGTTACTAAATCATTACTAGCAAAAATGTCACAGAAAATACTGTGACCAACCCTCTTGCAGCCTGGCTAACTTTTGGCCAACTTTCTTACAAATTTGAAAGTATTGGGGGGTGTGACGCCCCCAAGCCCCCCTTTGGCACATCCCTGAAGCAAGATCTTGTGTGAATTTCACCAAATTTACAGCGCTATGCAATGACTAACACAGGATTTCATTGGCAGATGCCCAGGGGGAGTCATTTGAGCCTTATATGTACGCGGGGGGTTCATCCGAAATTTTTGGGTTAGGATTCGCATTGTGACAGCAATTTGTTGCACTTATTGACACCATTTTGAATAAATCTCATCAAGTAATATATTTGATATTTTTGGGTGTGTGCAAGTTTTTTTTATATTTTTGGGTGAACTTTGGAACTCGCGCATGGACCCCCCGTGTACAAATTACTCGAGTGACCTCCCTGGGGGCAGACGCATGATTGTTCCGAAAGGTCTAGGTTTTTGCTGATAACCTGGCGGAGCTAGATTTTCAAGTCCAACCCAAGGCACAGATCACCGATACCTGTAAAGTTTATTGCAGTCTCGCGTTAATGTCTCGAATGGAGTTGCTCAGATATTTCACTTAGTATTGAGCCTTGTAGATTCGTAAGAAAATTTTCCCTAGTAGGTTCGCCTCTTTACGAATGGCGCAGGTTTTTTATGCCTAGTCAGATATTCTCAGCTGGATTGTGAGGTTGATAATGTGTCTCTATCTTATGCCGATTCCTGTTTTTCAATTCTACCTCTACCCATTCACAAGCAAAGTTTTTCTATGTTTTGATCAAAAATTATTGTAGTTCGTAGGCAAGCTGGCGCAAGATCTTGTAAAGTTACGGAAGAAGAGTCAGAAAAAGAAAGGAAAGGCTGGAAAATACGAAAAAAGAGAAGAAGAGGTCAGTATGTGTGTAAATCTACGTTGGGTCCTTACTTTTTTGTGGCTTCAATGACATTTAGATCCTTGTAGAGTGGTGTCTACTTTTTTCTTCGTTGGTGTTTACAAGCTGGAATACTGCTTTGGGGTGGTCTAGGATGTGCACTTTCGGTCATACAAGTTAGAGAAAAATATATGCGAAATTTTCGTGTTTGTATGCCGAATTGCTTTTGCAGGATCTTCTTTTTAGTAAAAGCAAAAACGAACTTTAATGGTTGATCAAGTAGAAGATAGCAGGATAGCTGCCATTATTGTGGAGCGCTCAATGGCAATATTCTGCTATTGTGTATTTTCCTATTTAGGCAAACATAGGAATTTGCCTTTAGCTGAGTTTCTTCGCAAAAAATTTACCGGTAAAGCTCCATAAGCACAAAATCAATAGTAAAGCTCCTGAAGTCAATAATGTGCCATTTTTTCGATAAAATTAAGAACTATGTTCAGCTGCTCTACAGCGGCGAGGAAAGGAACTGGCCACCCTACCTCACATGCCGATGGCTCAGGATAAGTGTCCTCTCTAACAGGCACTCCCCTACGTACGAAAGTATGCGGGACTACCTTTACCTACTGCTGCAACAATCAGTGGACAATAATTTACTTCGTTTTAAATAGGCGTTAAGTTTTTCCATGCAATGACTTAGATGCAGGAGTGATTTCTAGGGGGGGCTCAGGGGGGCGGAGCCCCCTTGTTAAAATTTCTGCTCATTTTTGGGTGGCTGAGCCCCCCCAGAATCCTTGCATTGGCTTAGCTTTTCAGAGTTTACTGGCCTTGCTTCCGAAGTGTTATGATCAATTGTGCACTGCTATATGGTTATTGACGCACCTCTTCTTGGTGGTTATACTATATCAGTATTAAACTAAATTATCATGTTTCCATCTTTGAAAATATGAGCGTGGTTGTAGCTGGGCCACACCCAAATTATGGGCGTGGTTGTGCCTAGAGCCCCCCTTGTTAAAAATTTTAGAAATCACCACTGCGTAGATGGCCTGCGTGGTACCTTGCATTATTGTTTCATTTTGAGTATTCCTACCATTTTGTGCCATTGATTGTGACACAATTTTAATATCATGCTCAATTTTTTCTATTTTAGTTGCTTGAGGATTTCAAAAATGAAGAGAACACCTTACGTGGAATTCGTGAACAGGGACTCAGAAGGGTACAAATTTATCGTCTTGATACTAGTGCGTCATCTTAACAAGGCCCAAAAGCAGTCGGGGGGGGCGGTTTTTGAGGTGCCGTTGGCCTCTTGCTAGTATTGCAATATGCATAATGTAACAGCGCTATTAGACCGTTATTCGCTTTCTCTCCTGCGCAGCAGCAGTTATAATAAATGTCAGCAATACTCTATAGAGCTGCTTGATTCGTTGAGTATAGAAATCAGTCCTCGTTTGTTCATTGACTCTTTCAGCATAGAATCAATTGTTTGCTTTGATTTTCAGGCTCTGATTGGAGAGAGACGAATTTACTGCTTTGTTGCAGATAGACTATGCAGCTTTGGACGAGGCATGGCTGCCCACAGCAATAGGGTAAATGTCGATATGAATATTTGTTGTCTAGATATTATTAGCATCTGGATTCAGAGTATTTGGATCTAGATTCAGGATTCTAGATCTGAATTCAGAATACTTTGATCTGGATTCAGGGTATTTGGATCTGGCTTCAGAGTATTTTGATCTGGCTTCAGAGTATGTGGATCTGGCTTCAGAGTGGTTGGATCTGGGATTCAGCATTCTAGGTCGGAATTCAGCACACCTGATTCTGGATTCAAAGTATTTGAATCTGGATTCTGTAGCTTCCTTTGTTTTTCATGGGAAAATCCAGTTCCGAGCCAAGCTTGACTGAATTATATTGAAGCATTCTACTTGGATTTGTAGGATTATTCAATTTTATTTGCAGAAAACCCCCTTAAAAAGAAATTTTCCTACCACACCATTTATTCCAACCCCACTTCTGGGGGTTTTTAGGAAATTTTCAGCCCCCTTCAATTCCAACCACCCCGTCTATTTGGGACTCAAGAGCAGTCATTTAGACGATAGAATTCCCTGCAGAGGATTCAGACCATGGAATTCCGTGTAGTTTGGCGTTTCGTTGTAGATTATTTCACTTCTACCTCCCTCTCTTATTCCTAAAGCAATGCTGATTTAGAGTTATTTTGCAATCAGCATTAACACAATTTCTACATGTATCCGTCATGACGTTTGCCCTGAAAGAGTTAATTTAGTTTGAAGGCATTGCGAACACTTGAGTGCCGAGTTGGATTGACGAATTGTGACAGCGTTGCATTTGTAATGGTTCACAGGTAGCAAGAATCGACAACATTCAAGAGGCCTTGCCCCCCCCCCTCTATAATCGCCAAAGTAGCAGCCACTGTCTATTACAGGAGTGGCCAAACCGCGGCTCTTTGCCCGGCCTTACATTTATATTGAAGTATGTGTTTCTGATATATGTTTACTTCACTTGAGCTCAATAAGATATTTTCGTGTGTGAGGAAAGCATGAGGGTAACGCCCATGTATCCCATGAGTTTGATGTGGCTCTTTGCGGAATCACATTAAAAATTGCGGCTCTTAGCCTCTTACTGGTTGGCCACTTCTGGTCTATTAGGAAAGGACGCATAGGTGCTGTATTAGCTGTAACTGGAGAACTGGAGAATTAAAGTTTTCTATAGCTAAAGAATTAAAGTTTTCGAATACAATTTGTTAAAAATAATAGGGCTTTTTTTAACGAGTAGTTCCACACAAAATGTGCAGTTCAGACGAAAAATATGTACAATTGACAAGCTTACTTTGCAGTGACCCAAGGGTGTAAGAATGTAAAATGCAGTAAAAATGGTAGATTTTGGTATGAACTGATAGGGGAAACGCAATTGTAAATGGAGTTGTTAGAGGTAGTAGCATTTATCCATCCCATCTCCCCAATAGCAGGCAGTTCAATCGCTGGATTTTGTGTACAGTTCCAAATTTTCTTTAAAAAAATAACCCTGAAAAATATTACTATGCCTGAGAAAATGGACAGATTGCCAAGGAAGAGATTACACTCTGTAAAAGCTTGTAATTATACTGTTTTATCAGAGGGCTATTACCTTTGATCCAACACGGAAGATCGCGTGTCATGGGGTGAAGATTTTTCACTACGAAGCTGTGATTATTTGAACGTCTAAATTAATTGAAAGCAAAATCATTGTTATGTTGCTTAGAAAGATATCCAATTGCTTTTTACCATTGAGAGGTTTTTAAAAGCTGTTTGTTTTTCAACAGGTTTCATCGATGCTGAACGACAAAATTGATGTATGGAATTCAGTTGTTAGCAACCCGAGTGAGCTGCCAGTCGAAAGTGAGAAAGTTATCCAGGTCGGTTGAGCGTATTGTACCAAAAGCAATATTGGGTACATCGAATTCCTTTTAAAGTCAAGTAAACGTCCAGCCTTAAGAGTGTTTTATTTAACTATATTTTTATTTAACCATGTAACAATGCTTTGAAAGAAGGAACAATACTTACCAAACGTCCCTGAGACAATTTCAAAAATTATGAAAAACTATAGCCTTCTCAGTATTTCAATCATTACGCATTCTACGCACCCCCCCCCCTAAAACAGTGTTGGTCTGTTCCTGAGACACTTGGCGTTATTGTGCAGGAAAAATTTTTCGTTACCTCATGTACTTCTCCTAAAAACCAACATTGTCTAGAAAAGTGTTACTTTCATAGCTACTTCCCCCCATTCCCTCTTTGCCAGCGTCATATGTCCATGACAGATTGCTTTATGTACCATCATAGTGAGGATAGCAATAAGTGCATTTCAGCTTGTGCTTAGTGGCGGAGGGAGAGAAAGTTGCGTGTTGGAACGTGGGAATATTCTTACAGCATACCACCACTGCTCGCAAAAATTTCACTTCAGCAAATGCCCTTTATTTAAATTTCATGTAACTTTCTTTTATGTGATAGTTTGGTTTGTATTTCTTCTGCTTAGAATTCATTTATTGTATAGCTACCCCTGGGTTTCAACACATTGTGTGAGTGCCCATTCCCCCAAAATACTCTTGGTACCCTTCCTATGATAGATATTAAATTTAGTCCCCCATCTCCCCAAACGTCCCTGGTATCCTCCCTATGATAAGTATTAAGTTTCAGAATGTCTTACCATCACATGGTTTGATTTTAGGAGCCATCTGTGCATTATACTGCGACTGTTAGAAGGAAAAAACAGAATATGGCAATGGCCTCTAGAGCGAATACACTTGATAACTCACCAAGGCCATCAGTCATTGGAAAGGAAGTAATTGA
>WIPJ01007014.1:92272-104887 GCA_018155075.1 Cassiopea andromeda
TAAAGGCATTGATAAGAAAAGCTCTTCATTGCGTCATGCTGGTCCGGTAAGACGATATTCAACTCCAGCAACAACCTCAGCACCCTATATTCCTGCACCGGACTATGATGACTTGCCTGCCGGTATTCCAATAGCAAATGGCAACTTCAAGAAAGGTAAGAGCAAAGCATGTACTTGATGTCAAATTGACATGGTTTTTGAATACTCCCTGACAACCACTTAGCTGGAGGTACCCTCACGGTGGGGGGGGGAGAATTTTTACCGGAAATAGTCACTTAGTAGATCTATAATCCTAGGGAGGGAAGAGTCGTGTAAATGATTTCACTCGGGGAGATAGCCCCCAACGTACCCCCAATGGCCCTTTACTTATCACCCCTTACAGTTTTACGATTAGCTTGTTTTTTGCAGAATTTTCTGCTGACTTTTGATACCTTAGAGTAAAGCAGGGTTGTCATCCAACCTATCCTCCCCCCCCCTCAAGACAAGTTTTATATCTTTTAGTAAGCAATATATTTTGTCCATGTAGCACAGGCGTCAAATCTTGATTGGCTGACAAAGGAATCACCATCGAATGATTCCCACCAATAATGTTGCTAGAATTCGTTCGAGAATCGTGAATGCCTTTGTTCGCCAATCGAGGTTTGACGCCTATGAATATCCATATACGTATTCGTTTTTGTGTGCGTATGTACTTTTGTATATGTAAAAATGTGTTTATATGCATATACATACAGAGATTTCTTTGCACTGAGCCAGTTTTCTTTGAATAGTTGTCTTTTTCCACCTTTTAGCTATGAATGCTTCATCCAAAATTACCTTTAATTTACTCGTCTTGCATTATTTTCCATATCTACAGAAGAGTTACAGCTGTCTTCGTCTTCTCCTGGTTTCATCAACAGCAACACACAAAAGCCGGGGGTAAATGTTGCCACAACCTCATCCAACACGATGCCTCCGCCACCAAGTGCAAGTGAAACTTCAGTCAATTCATCAAAAAGTAATGAAAATCGAAGCCCAGAAGTAGACCCCGTTGCTATGCCTTTTCCCCCACCTCCACCAGTCCTAGGCGGTGAAGAGCAAGGTGACAGGTACATCTCTATGAATTTCAGTTCCTTAATTACTTCATTCTTGTTGTTTTGTATTGCAAGTGTACATTGAAATCAGGGCTACCGCGAGGAGATAGGAGGTTCAGGGTGCTTCAGGGATTGAGCCTTGGGGGCAGAGACGAAGCTTTAATAGATTTTAGGGGGGTTTCAGGAGTTTTGCCCTGTGAATGTTAGATCAGTTAACGTTAAAAGTTAACCAGCGAGTTATTCACAGTGGTTTTTGTTTTCTAGTGACGGTAGATGGTCAAATGGGAAGTCAGCTGCCCTGTAAAAACACATTGTACTGCCGTTTTTGCCCTGTGAAATAACAAATGTTAAAGGATTGGGGGTGACTCACTCCTCTATTCTCTCTTAAGTTTTGTCCCTGCTTGGAGGGACCAGCAAAAGCTCCAAGCGGTCCTGGTTGGAACTTTTGAATTATGGTGCTTTCATCGTCTAATGCACATCAGTTGGACTGAAGAGAAAACCAATATCTAGACAGGGCCGGCAAAACGTTTTTGAAAGTGGGGGGGCCAAAGTCGTGAAAATATTTTTGCTCTCAAGGGTCTAGTAGCGCGCCGTATGCACGCATGCAATGACTCCATCATTGCTCATAACAGCTGGGGGTGTGGGGGCGCTGTAAGCCCCCCAGTGGAACCAGGGCATAGCCCTGGCGGGGGTCCAGGGGGCGGAGCCCCCGGAAGCTCTTGGGATTATACCATCTACGAGGCCTTAAAATGGCTTAAAATGGCTTAGGCTTAGGCCTCCCCCAGACAAATATTTTCTATTTTTTTGCCTTTACAAGACTGTCAAATGCGTTTGCCATGATTATATTCATGAAAGAAATTTTGCTCCAAAAAAAAGTGGGGGGGCCATGGCCCCCCCGGCCCCCCGGTTTTGCCGGCCATGCTAGAGGCTTTACTTCTAGATCTGCACAAAACAATTTCATTTGTTAATAAGCGGGAGGGCTGCAATAAGAATGCCCTTGTATGCATTTTATGAAAAAATAAATAGTCTGGTTGGGGCGTCTGGTTGGGGCGTCTATGCCGGACTGGAGAGTGTGACTATATACGTCTTCGTGACTGTTTTTGATAGCATAGAATCATAGAAATGACGCTGGTTGTGTTTTCTGTGGTAGAAGAAAGGCAAGAAATATTAGTGGAGTTTTTGAATTGTTTATTTGAGATTTTGAATAGTTTGAATTTCTCTCAGGATTCTTAATTGTAAACCTACAGCTGTGCACTTATTTTTTAGGCAAAGCAATCCTTTTGCCGATGTGAAATTGAAGAAAGCTGTGACAAATGACAGATCGATGCCCAAAATATCATAATTAGTGAATGTTTTGATAATACTTGGTAAGTGAACGGTAACTATTTAATCTACAGTTACTTTCAGGGGCGTGCTCAAGTAGGGGCTGTTGGGGTGCCACCAACCCCAATATTAGCTGAAACCGTTAGTAGTTATTTGAATTGTCGGTAAAGTCCGGCGTTGCGATCATCGCTGTCCTTCGGAAGGGATGTTAAACTAGGGATCCCATGCCTGGATGTGGCATGCATAGTAGGCCTTAATTAGCTGAATAAGCTAGGTATAACAGCCTACTCAAAATAATGT
Organism: Cassiopea andromeda; assembly: GCA_018155075.1. Taxonomy (NCBI): domain Eukaryota; kingdom Metazoa; phylum Cnidaria; class Scyphozoa; order Rhizostomeae; family Cassiopeidae; genus Cassiopea; species Cassiopea andromeda. The sequence continues at coordinate 94,969 of WIPJ01007014.1, forward strand.
CAACAACATCAACAATCGCTTGTTGGCAGTTCTGGGATATTTAGTAGCCTGTCAGTAGAGTTCTTTTGCTAAGCCTCCCACTCCAAGTCCTTCAGCACACCACTGGTTATTTGTTTTTGTTAGCTTTTATATTGAACGAACTGGAATGAGCCTGATTTATGGGCTGGGGTTCATTCAATTAGTATGTGCGTACCAGAATGGCAAAAATCTGACCCCTCCCCCATTTTATGCACACGTACGCTTGCTACGACCCCCCATTGCGTACGTACTCTTACTCACCTGACCCCCCATTTTTAACGGGAATGTTTGTAAATACCCAATCGATAATCCCATAGAGAAAAAGACTGTAAAACATTTGAGAGACAGGAAAATAAGCATAGCAAATATTTTATAGAGCAGTAATGAGAGTCGTCGCGAAAGACAACAAAGTATTTAAAAAGTACCCTGCATTTGAATACATTACAAAATACATGCAAAAAGGGACTTCTTTGCCTACGTACTTTGATGTGTCAAACTCCCCTCCCCCATGTACACATGTCGTATGCTTTTGTTCGACCCCCTCCCTCCTTTGTGCTTACATACTAAATGAATGATCACCTGTGCTGTCGTTCAAGTTGCAAGGTGTGATAGTTTTTGGTTTGGTGTCACAATAGACAAATCACCTGCATTACATTTACACTTCAGCCTAGACATTAGTAACAATATATTCTAGGTGCCTTGCAAACTGGCCTTGATGTTGAACCCCAGCAAATAAACAGCGAGTAGTTTGAATAGTCAACGTCTTGCCATTTTGTCAATCTAATATCACCTTTCGTGCAGACAATAAATCCATACGTAGAACAATATGGGTGTGCCGGATTCCTCTGTTTTCTTTTTATGATGTTTTTTAATTAGAACATATTGAAGAATAGACGAATCTACTTTGCAATATTTCCCCCACAAATATTTTTACTGCACGCTATAAGATTCTTTTCTGCCTTTACAAAAGCTACAGTCTTAGTCATTTTGTTTGCTCATAGAGTTCACTCTTTTTACAAGAACCAGAAAAATTGAGGTTCAGGCAGGCTGTTCTTAACTTTTCCCAAATTTTGAGGCTGAATTGTTCCTAATTTGTTCTTAAGTTAGAATGGTGTTGGCAGTCTAGATATAGATAATATACAAGACAAAATTGGATGTTTTGATTGATTGAGAGCCCATTAGCTAAATGCTACATCTGAGATGGCCTCTCTTGCATATCAATATTTTTTTATTGAAAAAAGATTACAAACAATGATAAATGTACAATGTTAGCCCAGTACCTAGCTTTTTAGGGGGCAACTAGTTCGTAAAAATCAAAGATGGGAAATGACAAGGCTGTGAATTCTCCTCAGGCTATCTAGGAAAGGGCATTTTATACCAATATGTTAGTGGAAGCTGTAGCATCTTGCGCAAAATACAATTTACAATTGTTCTTCAACCTTAAGCTTGTTCTTAATTTTCCACCAAGTTTCAGGCTCATATCGATATAAAATTGTTTTTATAAAAAAAGAGTTTAATTGATGTTGGGGGCGAGTGTCCTCCCCTCCCCAGTGGCACACAAGGTTCTCCATTGAAATATGTGCTTTGAAGTTTTATTATTTTGCTAAACACTAGTGAAACAGAATGTCGACTAAAAAAATATTTTTGTCATATACACTCTTGAAATACACTCTTTTTTTTATAAGAATAAAGTCTATAAGAATATTGAGGCTCAAAATTGCTAAAATTTAAGAATAATATAAGAATATTGCCAGGCTCAACCTTCATCAAAACTAAAATATTTTGTTAATCGAATCAAAGCTTTATACGAGAATGGATGGTTCATGGGACAAATCGAGAACTTCAATAAAATTCTTGCCAAATATAGAGTTACATCTTCAGATGATAGCGAGGACTACATTGGCATTGATGATATTGATGGAGTTGAAATAATGCTTTTGGACTAAAACCGTATTTTGACTTGTTCTGTTTGTTCTCGTTGAAATTTATGATGAATCAACACATCAAAAATGATTTAATATGTTTCTTTGATCTCAAGGCGAATTTACGCCTTGTGTTGAGCAAGAAAAATTTAAGAATAATTTAAGAATAATCTGAGGCTCAAAGCCGAAAATTTTTAAGAATATTGAGGCTCAGAAAAAAATTAGGTATTCTTATAAAAAAGAGTGTATGTGCTTTGAAGTTTTATTATTTGCTTAACACTAATGAAACAAAATGTCGACTAAGAAAATATTTTTGTACGTCGATTATTTGTTTGTATTTTATTAATAATAACTTTCAAGATGTCTACTGCCAACATCATCGCTGTCTTGTTTAATGTTCAATTTCTTCCTTTATGTTTTTCAGTATTTAAGTCTGATTGGGCTACTGATGGCTTTCCTTAGACCGGATGTCTTTTTACTCTTATTACACGATTTTTTATAAGAAAAAGTTTATAAGGAAATGGAGGCTCAAATCGTCAAAATCTTAAGAAAATCGTAAGAAAATCACTAGGCTCAATTTCCAAAATTGTGTTTTTATAGGCCAAAAATCGGTATTTCGTTGTTATTGCACTCGAGATGGGATTTAAATTCAAGTGTAGAATATTATTAACGAATGTGTAAACAGTTTAGCCAGTTTACTTCAGTTAAAGTTAAGAAAAATTTAAGAAAATCTCAGGCTCAATTTCGGGGGAAAGTGAAGAAAATTGAGGCTCATGCAAAATAATGGTTTTCTTATAAGAAATTGTGTATTTAGATAAACTTTATTAGTGAACATGGGCGTAGGAGGACGTCAAATTTTGGGGGGGCTGTAAACTTTCTGCCCGAATTCCCTATTGTTCTTTCAGAAAATTTCCCCGAACGAAACGTATTTCTATCCAACTTGGGGGGTCCCCCTGCCCCCCGCCTCCTACGCATGTGTTAGGGGAAACTCTACTTCGTAACAAGTTGCATATTTTTTTTCAGATTTGTACAAAGTGGCCTTTTTTCTTACTGTGGACAGATACTAAAGTTTTGATGGAAAAAAACGAACATATATTTTGTCCATTTTCACGTGTGAATAGCACCTGTATGCAATTTTATTTGATCTTCATTTTAGCATTACACATTTTTTAAAAATTGGCCTAAGGTAATTTCAAAGTGTGCACCTAAGATAGCTTGCTTAGCTTTTTTTTTAAAGAATTGCACAGACTATTTATCGTAACTTGTGTTTTATCTGAACTCCTTATTAAGTGTTAATTTGTTATTTTCCGATGCTGCGGTTATACTGTACCGGATCACGTTTGTCTGTTGCACGCCGGAGAGGGGGCAGAGGGGAGCAAGCACCCCTCCTGTACCCCTCCTGCCATCGACGTATGATGACAGGGGAGCACAAGTGCCCTTTTTGAAATGCATTAGAATCCTCTTTTAGACATTTATATGATACAAAAGAGATCAAATAAGCTATATAAACAAGCAAAATATTTTTGGAAGAGAGAGTGATTTGTATAATTCTGTGAAATATAGGCCCTGCTAAAGGATGGAACGAGAATGTCTCAAAGAGGTGCTCTGGGTCCCAATGAGGTGCCTATGCAAGGAGGTGTCCCAAAGAGGTGCCCATGCAAGCCGGTGCCCTTTTGCTCATGTTGGCCCCCCTTGCCCCACTATCGTTGCGGCGTGCCATGTTGCAAATCCACCCTTTCCATTGTTTTTAAGTTGTACCGGCGTGAAAGTGTACTTTTTCCTAGCAGGTGCAATACTGTGTAGTATTCCCGGTAAGGTAGTGTACCTGATCAAACGTACTAGCAGTGTAAGTTAGAAACTGATCCGTAGTACCTTTTTATTGGATAAGAAGTGATCCGTTGTAAATATTTGCGCAGCCTGACTATAAATGACTATAAATAGCTATGAAACTCTCAATATACGAGAAGCCGGACTCACACATCATTTTTGAACAGCCTTAAAAAAGTGGGGTCCTAACCCCTTATCCAGGGTTGCCACTAAATCAGTGATTTCAGAGAAAAATCAGGGAATTTTATTTTCATTCAGGATAAATCAGGGGTAAGTGAAAGATTTTCTGAAAAATCAGGGAGAATCAGTGAATTTGTTATTATTTCATTTCAGAGCGGTGACTTTCTCCATGCTCAATCACGCATCCATACGAGTGTGATATTTGCCAAATTTTACACATCATTCTGTTCTGTGCTGTCGTATAAAGCGCAGTTTCGTTTTTTTGTGCAACCGAAAACATGAACGGCCAAAAATATTTCCAAGGTTTTCCAAAACCCCATGTCTGTCCAATGAAATGAGAAAATAACAATTGAAGGTTACAAGAATATTATGGAAATTCAGGGAGAAATGGATACCATTGCACTTAAAATTTCAGGGAAAATTGGGGAATTTTTTGCTGAAATGACATTAGCAACCCGGTTATCTCCCTTTGAGTACGCCACTGACTGCTCTCATAGTTTTTTGCACACCAAGGATAGTTCATTCTAGCAAAACCGACATTCCAGTTCACCCGTATTCTCATTCACTTGGTCACTTTGTTGGGTTTCTAGAAGTTCGTTGTTCACTTATTGTCGGTTTTAACAGTTTGTTTTTTGCAGTTTGCTTTGTAATTGATTATTGTTCAGATTTCATCCATGTAAACAGACCTATTTTACCCGCAAAATTTTCTTAGAGATTAGGCCCAAATTTTGACGTTTATCATCGGATAAGTGGTAATAGTAGCTTTCCATTATCATGGAATACTCAATGCTAGAACATCTCGAGGCAGAATAGACTGGCCGTGGTTTTGAAGAAGGAATCATCTCTACATATCCAGGACCATCATTTGCATCAGCCTGTGAAGGTAGCTGAAGAGAGCCTGTGCGTCTGATGCGAGATTCCGCTTAAGTAGCATGATTTAACGAGACCTGAACACCTATATGCAGAGATTTAACTTTTTACTTAATGTGTACTTTACCTAGCATATAGGACATCCTGACAGATTAGGTCTCAACAGAAGGAACCAGGATCACATCTAGCTAGGATGAGAAGTGTACTAATGAACACATCATCCAGGTAGAGCAGTATGCAACTGTCATTATTTCACATACTTTTTTCCGTTGCTTTAAACTATTGAACAAGACAAATTTTCCGCAAAATTTCATCCCGCATGCTGTGCAGTTTTTTGTCTTTCCTCATTCGAACAGGTCCTTTGTTCTCCTCCCACCCTTGCTGACAACAGAGGGAATTGAAATGACGTTAATAATTCTCCTTCCATGACCCTCTTTTCTGCCTTTGGATGTAAAAGTTCCTCGAGAACAACCATATTTTTTTAAGTGGTATGTTGCGTAATCTAACGTACTTTAACTTAACTTTACTGGGAAGGTAAAGCGAATTTTGCAGTTTACAGATTTTATATTTGTAGTGCTTCATGTAGACTTATGCCAAATCGAAGGATTCCCCATCAAATTTTTATTTCAAATTAATTTTACTTTATCATACTCTAGTTTGCACGCCAGGAAGTCCAGGTTTGCTTTTGTCTGGAGGATAAATTTGAATGTCGTTTGTCGTGTGTAGGATTGCGATTGACCGACTTGTTTAGTGTCGGAGCTTTTGTGACCTGACAACGGAACCGACCTAACTCAGGATCTAGCATTTATGAATCGAGGCGACTCAGATCTTGATTGGCTAGTTATCTAGCCAATCAAGATCTAAGTATTATCAGGGAATGGCCATTTCTAAGGGATGGATAGGCATGAAAATTATTGCGTATGTTGTCCATAAGAATTAATAATTTGCCATTCAGGTTCCTTGCCAGGATTTTGCCATTCTAATCTCTCCTCATGTTATTTGGCATAAGTTTACGATTTAGCAATCTTAGATTTTATAGTTAATTAGGATTATTGATTTTCAAATCATGCAAACTTGAATTATGAACAATTGAAGGGACGAAAGCTTTTTCCTGCTTTATTGAATTTGTCTTCTTGCAATTATGTGGCAACTTACAAGAGTTGGATTGGCAGGGCCAGGAAAGAGCCTAAGTTGAAATGCTAAAGCTATACACTTGAGAGTTGCAAACTTAACGACTCTGACACACTAACTAATTTAAAACAGAGAATAAAGTCATGGAAAGGAAGTACTTTGATTAATGGACTAGGGTTTTATTATTTTTTCTTAAAGAAAATTGCGTAAAGATTATTTTTTACTTATTTGGCCTGTAGTAATTTATCTTCATCATCACTATCATCAATTTATTTATAGTTGGCTATTTACTGTTTAGCTAAAAAAAGGCTAGTTAAGACCAACTAATGCTAAAACTAAAGAGCAAAAGAACTAAGAACGATGTAATTACAAACAAGTGTTAAATACAAAGCAATCTAAAAAGCCTATCTCGCAGAGGAAAGGAAAATCCTTTCTTGCAGGGTCCACTATCAAAATAAAGTTAAAACAAGCTTGTTAGCTATACTCGTACTTGTTTGCCAACATTAATGAAATTTTAAATAAATAAAATAATCATGGGCAAAGATGTTTTTAGAGCCAAGCGTAGATCCCGAATCTGACAAAGACGCGAGCTTCACTCTTTGCAGGCAGCTCGCGTCAGCCATGATTATGTTCATAAGTCTCTTTTATACATTTCGTATATTTAAGGAGGGTCACCCTTCAGCTATGAAGCTGATGTTCAAGGAACCCCTCCGCTTAACTACGTACTATAAACTATAAACAAGAAAGAGAATCGAAAAAGGTGAAGATAAGCTAAACGTATAAGCTACATAAGACCCTATTACAATTAATTTTTAAGATAAAAATTTGCTAGAATGAAAGTAAAAAGTAAAATCTTCATCAAATTTTTTATTTAGAAGAAGTTCTTGCTTAAGAACTGAAATGGAGGGTGCCTGCTTAACTTCTCTTGGAAGGGCATTCCATATTTTGGCTTATATGGGTTCCACGATGGGAGAAACGATTCTGACCATTCGAAGAAGTATTCATTGGCAGCCTTAAGATAGTAGCAGTATTTATCAAGTCTCGTGAACTTCATTCAGAGCTTCTTTGAAAAAGATTACATATATATTGAGGAGCCCTATTATTTAACGACTTAAAGACTAACAGCTTTGACACGAAAGAAATTAATCTTATTCCTCCGTGATAGATCTGTGCAAGCAGGTGTAGGCAGAAAATGCAGCCGCCGCAGGCAGCAAAATATTTTTTGGACACTATGTAGATCACTAGACTAAAGAACCACTACACGTTTTTATAAGGAACATGTCTATAAGAAGCATGAGACTGAAATTGGGTAAAAATTAGAAAATATTTAAGAAACATTGGCAGGCTGAGTTTCAAATTATAACTTGCAAAAACTGTTTATACTGGTAAATTTTTGAGCAAACAATCAATAAAGTAGAATGAACATCCATTACATGCCTCGCAAAACCTGAGCATCCTTTTCCTTGCACTACAATTGCCTAATCTGGGTTGTTATTGTAATTGGAAGTCTTTAAATTTTGGAAACATTTAAGGCTGGATTTGGCAAAATATTAAGAAAAATCCAGCCTGAAGCCAGAGAGTTTGTTTCTTATAAAAAAACGTGTAAAACTTTTTTGGATTATTACACGTTTTATATGAAAGTGGCTTGTCATGATGCAGGGAGTTGGCATCCACTGGGAAGCTTGACCAAATTTTAATATACACATGTTCCTGAATGACCCAAAAACGAAATTGTCCAGACACATTGCTTGGTTAATCAACATTCCACCTTGCAGGTGAATCTGCATCTAGCTTTTACAGTGAAGCCTCTTGTAGTATACAGCAAGCACGTAACTGGAGGTCATGCTCGGGGGGCAATACCCAGGGGTGATTTCTAGGGGGCTCAGAGGGTGGAGCCCCCTTGTTACAATTATTGTTCATGTTAGGGGGGCTCAGTCCCCCAAATTTTTGAATCAATTTTGCTTATCAAAGCGCATTGACCTTGCTTCCAATGTTTTGTATGGTATTGCTAAGATGGATTTCCTCACTACTATATGACCATTGAGATCTTTTTAAATGTTGGCTATATATTGTACCAATTAGACTAAATTATCATGTCTCCATCTTCAACGTATGGGTGTGACTGCAAATGGGCCACACCCACATCCTGACATTGCACCTAGAGCCCCCTTGTTAAAAGCTTTAGAAATCACCCCTGGCAATATCTGCCTATGCAAGCACTTTGGAGGGGTAAAGCCTTATTGTGTTACGTAAATCACGTGATTAGTGAAAATTGTTCATTTGGAGAGCAGTGTCTTCCATACTCTCCTGCAGGTACGTGCCTGGTATACAGCACTACGGTTGTGCTATAATTCGAACTTTCAGATTCTTGGATATCCTCCTCTGCCCTGCTAGTCATTTTTTCACGCTGCACACGCTGCGCACTACTGTCCAAATGAGCAACTGTGCGGTAAATGTTCTGCGGAGGAATAAGCTTTGTTTCTGAACGCTAAGAGCCTATTGTCAGCAAGCAACAAAGCAAGCAAGTAACTGCATTTCCGTAATTACTCAGGAACAATGAAATTAAAGCATTCCCAAGAAATGATATGACGTGAATGTTGGCCAAGACATGGGCCAGGGAATGCCAAATTATCAAAAGATCTACAAATCCGGGATTACAAGATTATGAAAGGTCGATCCGGAATCAGTAGTTTCATACAGGAAAATAATGCTACTATCTAAAAACTCGAGGAATTTTAAAATTCGATTAATTGCGTGTTTGGAACATCGAAGACAATTGATCGCTGTATCATTTGTTCTGCCCAATGCATTCTTGTTTCCGTATTATTTTTAAAGGCAATTACACAATGTGAATTCCATTCGGTTAATTTCTATGGAGCTTTTTAGGAGGTATAATATGTATGCAAAGATCATTGATATGCAAGATGCATTGAAGCGTGTGCAGCTTGACGGCATCATTTTGGGGACAGTAGATCTAAGCGACTGGATTTGCTTTGAAGGCCGACGACTTTGCATTTAGCGTTTACCCAAGGATAGAGGTAAGACTTCATTACTCAGGATTCATTGAGGGTAGTTCATGTATCTTCGTAACATTGGTAGCATAGCTTCGTAACTCTGAATTTTTTTATGAGTAAGCAGCAAAGCGGCTAGTTTTTCCTCTGAATACATACTGCACACCGGTATAGTATCTGCTTCAGCAGCTCTGGCCTGTTCCGAATACTCTGAACTATTGTATAGTAAGCGTTCCAAGCAAACCGAACGAAAAAACGCCAAACGTCCCAGGCATTTTTCAGCTATGCATCCAACCACCATTCAAGCATCTCAATCACGCTTTTCCCTCAGTTAGACAGACCACGGTCATATAAGAAAAAAGCTGTTCGGTGTAGATCCGATATTCTGGATGCCGTAACAAGTAAGGAAATCAAAACATACTATACAAGATAGTAACAAGTACAAATAAATACGTGTGGAGACGTCCTAACAGTAAGTAATAACTAATTGGCATTAAATACTTTTGGAATTAATTAACTGCAATAATTTTGAAATAGTTAGGTTTTTATCCTGTCTACTGAACATTAACCCAACCAACAATTAACAACCCCTGCTACAGCGATTATGGGAAAACTGTCCGTAACTCCATTAATTAACGCCCCCCAATTTATGTTTTTTAGCAAAATGTCAGCCCCCCTCGTTATGGTACCTCGCTTACTATTTGCTGCCAAAGAGTATATAATTATGTATACTGGATGACACTTTATAATCCATGTAATTGATATAAGTGATGGTCCAGATTTTGAAAGAAATAAGTTAATTTAATACAGAAATGAACAAACATAATATATAAACAGTAAAAGCTTTTTCTTTATCCCTATTTGCTTAAACGTATTAGCTCTTGAAAGTATCTTTAACAAACTCTATTTGCTTAGCAAATATGTGAACTCTTGACCAGGTCACATTTATAGTCTGTTGGT
>WIPJ01007014.1:124610-143913 GCA_018155075.1 Cassiopea andromeda
TATTTAAGTTTAGTATTATTTAAGTTTAGTATCATTTCAGTTTATTTATTTAATTATCGAACAAACGCAAAACTAATACCACTGCATACAGCAATTTATAACAACAAGTAATAATACTAATCACAATAATATCAAATACAGATGACGATACCATTGCGTGAGTCAGATTAAGGAGGGTCTCTAAAGTCTCTCGGTGACCTTATTTATGTATTGTCAATAATTATGTACGGTAGAATGCAATTTAACTTATGCAATAAGGTGAATCAAGAATAGAAAATTTGATTTCTTTGAATAAATCATGCAATAAACTTTTATCTATAGCAAGAGGTTCTCTACAAGTTGTAGGAGTACATGGCCAGATTGTGAAGTGACAATATGGTGGCTTTTCTAGGATGAACAATGAAGAAATTTATGAAAATTGTTGGTTTTTAAAGACATTACTTCTCATATAAAACAGCGAGCTAAAAACGAGCTCAAAGCATACACTTTCATTTTTATAAAGATACCAAACTTTCCATGGAGCCTCACATTTCTCAAGATTTTTTCTATATTTTAACAATGATGAAAGTTTTCCTAGATTCTCGGTCGATAAAATGAGTAAATTTGCCTAACAGTTAAAGGAAAAACTCAAATCTCTATTTATGTGCTAGTTCACCGCAAACAAGCACTAACAGAACAAAGCAATAAATGTGCTATCCTTGTTATAAGCCTAGAGGGAACTCAAAGACGCACAAACATCTAAACCTTGATGAAACCTGAACCTTGAATTTTTGCAAGTTTTAGCCGTAATGTTCTTATAGACTATCATATAATTAAAAGAAAGTATTTATGTCTAAATCACTATTTAGTTTTCCTGTTGTGAAAAATTGTATTATACCACTTTGTTTTGTTTGTAAAGTTACATCAGGCCTGTAGTCATGGGGTGGCAAATGCCACACCTGGACAGCTGGATGCCAGCTTTTTGCCACCACTGGGAACTTTTTGTGCAGTTCTTTGTTATTGCTTTATATTTGTAGATAAGGAGAGATCTCCTAAAATTTAAGTTGAGCACAACCTTGGTCTTTGTGACACACTAGAAAGTTTAATCTTTTCTTACACACACATTATCCATTCGATTGTGAAAATATGAATTATGAAAAATAGCTCTCAGATTTTGTACCACGTGATTCCTGTGAGGAAAATTTTGCCATCCCTGAAATACAGGCCTGGCTACGGGCTTGAGTTAAATGATAGCTTTTGAAATATTGGTAACCAGAATTCCTTCATAATAAATCCAGTAGGCACTACAAGATTTGTTTTCCTGGAGATATTCGGATCAGGAGTAGTAAAGAAAGGGCCTACCAGCTATTGAGCCAATAACTGCAATTTGAAATGAAAAAAGCGGACGATTGTTTTCGACACAAATGCACCAGGAAACTGAGGGTGGAACAGTGGCCTACTCGCTCCATTTCTTAGCTCTAGTAGGACGATGGCAGCATTTGAAAAGAGGTGACACTCATAATCAGGGGCAACCCTACAAAGAGGAAAGAACAACTCTGTAAGCTGATATGGGGCAACTTACATACAAATTTGTGACCACGTGAGGAGGGCACGTGCCCCATCAGGTTCTTTATAAATCCACGCTGTTCGTGCTCGTCCGATCATGCGTCAGTGGGTACCACATTCATATTTAGGCCACAGGTGGAGGGCAAAGTTTTGCAATATCAACATAGGTTTTATCAGCTATGATGCAAAGCATTTTTCTGTTAGTTGTCTTACAGAGGGCTTTTGTATGAACACAGCTTAAAATTTTAAGTAACTGTTTCCAAGTAAAGCTGCCTAAGTTAACAATCTTCTCATAAATTGCACTCTTTTGAGTCAACATATATCGAATTTTTAGCGCAAGATAGCTTTGCATTGCACACGGCGCACATAGGCTGAAAATCACCGTCTGCTTTCTTACTTCTCTACTCCATGACTTGAAAAGCGGATAAGCTAGCAAAATATCTCGAAACTTCTACTCATATTTTTTTCTTTTTCTCCACTGGTAACGCTTCATCTTTCCTATGATAGAAGTGTCGTTATTCTGATAATACTCTCAAATTGTTGACAAATTTTTAGTGCACCAAGCTAGTTAATTTATTGCTAAGTATGACCAGAGGAGAATTACAAATTTAGTAAAATTTGCGTCTTTTGTTTAGAGTTTTTAATTAATTATAGACACATATAAACTTTGGCAACTGCTTCATTGCAGCACTCAGGAAATGGGGGATCTAATTTTAGGCTGCCGTTGATTCTACTTCCAAAATTGCATGAAAGATCAAAATATGTCAAAAAGAACTCACTTAACAGTAATTTCACAAATTCTGTCTCATTTTGTTGAGTGCCTGCATGGCTGGCAACAGGGATGTACCGACTGGGTTGACCTTTTTTCTTTTTAGTAAGAATAGTTTTTGAAAAATGCTTCAAACAGCGAAGAAATAAAAAGTTCCTTGGAAATCCCTTATATCGAAGAATTCCTTAAACAGTCCTTGTCAAGTCGAGACTTCCTTGATTTGAAGAAAATTCCTTGAAAGTAAAAACACTGGTGCCGTTGTGCCAGACATATTGGCAAATGAACAGAAGGCCTCAGATGGAATCGAGGGTACTTCAAGTGGGGAACCGAGAACTTAAATTCAAAATTTTGGAGGGAGAATAGTTACGCAGAGAGAAGATAAAGAGGGCCTATGTTTGATTTGGTGAGTTTAAACGTATTGATTTCCTAAGGTACAATTTTCATTAGAGATTATTGCTGCAGCAATCCCATAGTTTCATGGGGAAGGAGAGGTCAAATTTCTGAAATTCGACGAGTTCATATCCCTTTCACGGCCTTAAACATGGCATGTGATGGGTGTGCATGGGTTGTATGTCGATCTCCATCAGCGTGATACCATACCAGGTTTTGCTGATTACCATGTAGATATATATGTAGATGTGAAAAGCAATTGTTGTCTACCTGTATAGGCATAAATCCTCAGGGTTCAAATATTCTAGATGCAGAGTATGGACTCGATAATAACTCTGTACACCTAAAAAATATACTTGACAGGGTATAGAGCGTGGTACAACTGCTTACTTTGAGCTTTATGGTTGAATGTTGTTATAGTTGTTTGCAGCTTTATTCCAAACAAAAATACCAGAAAATACCCAAATTAGCGTAGCTTTACACGCCAAAAAACTGGTGCGCACTTGAAATCTCGTCGAAAAGGCAATACTCCTCTGTTAGTCCTGTGGCCAATACAGCGCGCTGAAACCTGGGCTGCTCTTCCTCAAAAAATTATTCCTAAAATATATCTCACTCAGAATTTCAGTTTTCCTACTTCTGGGGCTTGAAAGCAAAGGGTGTCAAACATTTAATAATTCTTCTGTTGCAAATATACAAATTTCCATCATAACAACATGCTAACAGATCTTTATAAGAGGCTTTTAATTGGTACATTTTATGGGCCTACAGAGGCTAGAAACTAGCAAGTTAATTGAGGAGCCATTCACAAAGGATGCCCAGCACCAAAAAAGAGGGGTCTGGTAAAATAAGACAATAGAATAGAAATAAAATAGGTAGACATCTGGGGGAGGGGGTACATGAATATGGACAATGCTGGGTAAGGTTGGAAGGGGGTCTACAAATTCACATTTTTACCATATATCCTTGTGAATGGCTCATGACAGAATGAATCTGTCCTGTGCTGTTAGAACAATTTGCTCATGTTATCACTGATTTATATATTGCTGGAAATTTGACTGGTGTTAGTTTTGAAGCCCTGTTCTCAATAAATAGATATGTAACATTTACAGATCCACACTTTTCCCAAGTACAGATCTGAAGTTTCAATTTATATTGAACAGAATAAGTCAATAGGAAATGACTACAATTTACCAATTGGTACTTTCCCATTTGGTTTTTGATATAGGACAAGACCACATGCAAATGCTTTTAGTTACAGCATAGCTGAGATAATCAACAATGGCTAGTATGTTAGAGTTCTATTTTACACATGATGATTAATTAGAAAAATTGAATCCTATACAAGGATGGGTGTTTTTGTTCAGTAAGTAGAATCACTAGCTGGCAAGCCATGTACCATGAAAGCAGGCTGCCAAGGGCTTTTGCCTGATTTGCTATTTGGATGTCACATGCAATATGCAGATCATATTTCAACCCACTTGTTGGTAGAAAATTGACCCCATTGCCTCATCAATACTCCAGCATTAGCCATTTTGGTTTAGTTTTGTCTAAACAGAGGTGAATCCTTATACCTCTTAAGACATTGTTAGGCCTTTATCAATGAAGCCACCAGATTGAGATATGGAAATAGTAACTTAGCTAGAACAGGCTTGTAGCAAAGGGAGGCCTGGGAGCAGTGGCAACACCATGAGGGAATAGGGGGGGCTTGTCCCTTTTACTTGTAGCCAAGATCAATTTCTAATTCATCCAGCTTTGATGCGAAAATTTTAGAGTTGGGGTGAGGGACCTCTAGCAAGATGCTGAAATGGGTGTGGCATCCAAATTGCATCATAATTTTAGGGTGTGGCATCCAGAATCCCCAGTCTAAGATGGCTGGTGCTGCCCCTGCCTGGGGGCTGCAAGCCTAAACCATTATGCCAATATCTTATTAGTATTTTTGATTATGTTATATTTATCAACTCTTTTGTGGCTTCAGCTCTCCTGTGTATTATCCTTAGAAATTGCCCAAGTATTAACTCCCATCATTCAACAACAGTTTCATGATAGAACTTTTGACAAGTAATAAGAAAACAGTTGAAAATTTGATGATGAAAATAGCGATGATAATTCCTAATCTAATGCAAGTGATCTGCTTCTCATTCCATTGCTGATGTTTATTTTCAAATCTATAACTGTATCTATAGATTGTGGTTCATAGTTTGTTACTGCATGCTTCTTTGTAGAAATGTAGGTTGCATTAACGTATGTAGGGTGTTTGAAAGCTCTGATTTGGTACTTGATTAGATGCATACCCAATGCCTCTATAGATATCTCCATAGATTGACAATGGAGTCAATATTTTGATAGGAAATGGCATAGTGTGCGGAATAATGCTGCAGCAAAGAGAATTAGTACTTTCGATATAAACGATATGAAATAGGTTTTTCGCAATCGGATAATGAACGACAATAGCAGCGTCATCAGTGAGCTGGAGCCAATATATACGATTAAAAAGAAAGCCAGATTTAGTTATGAAACCAAATTGACTATAAATTTATCCATTTACACAGTGAATAAGTACATTGAAGGATATGTTGAATAGAAGGAGAGCCAGACAGCATTATTGGAAAACTCCTCTCTCTGGACAAAGAAATGATATGTACCGCAAGTGAGGATAATGGTTGGAGGTGGCATACAGATTGCAAGCATCGTTTGCTTGCATGCTACTGGGGCATCGTGCAAACCGTCTCTAAGTAGAGCAAACTCATATCTCTTTCTCACCACAAAACTGCTATATAAGAAGCATGATATGTATTAGGGTTATCTTTTTCTGTCAAGCTTTGCAAATGACACCAAACGACCTTTGTTTCAAGTTGTATTATGACGTAGTTAGCATAGCGCAACCTCCCTGCGTTTCGTGCTCCAAGGTAGGAAAGCCTGTATGTGAACCTCTCTGCTGTTTTTGTTGAGTGAAATATTTTTCGATGCACATCACACTCCCTTGGAAAAAAAGTTTGTATGAAAGCTTGTTTGTGGACTTCTCAACTTTTCATGTTGTGTGAAATATTTTTCAATGCATATCACGCTCCCATGTAAAATGCACCAAGCAATCTTGCTGTAACTTTCATTTGATTTGAGTTGATTTGGTTCACGCCCTAATTTGCTGCCAAATCTTGTTGTAGAAAAGCTTGCATTTGCGGATTCAATTCTACCTTTGCCAATGGTAGCATAAAGAGCATCACATCCCCAATCACAAATTTTAAGGGAGGATTGCCCTGCATTTGCTATAGAACGTTTGTCTCTAAATAAAGACTATATTATCCCTAATTTTCACTGTCGTATGTTATACTATTTCTAATAAAATATCGAAGGCTAAGTAACTACCACTTCTTAGACTATCTTAGTAACTACCATTATTATTGAGGAGATACCTTTTGGCAGCCTCATCAATGAATGTTGCTCAACCTTCTCTATTTCATCATATCGCCTTCAAGTTGATTGAGATATAGTCAATAGAAAACCATAGATTATTAACCATGGTTAGGACATATCATAAGAACGAGAAGATCAAAAAATTCTTACTGAAGGGGTTCCGAAGGGCTACCGAGATTTTGAGGATAATATTAAATGATAGCGCTCGAATAATGATGGTTTTACAATGTCACTAAATATATAAAACTACGAAGATACATTTTATGCCAAGGGATCTGATCAGCTCAATGGCAAGAAACATGAGTTACTGAAAGCGTGAATAGTAAATCGTTTGTAATTGTAACAAAGCAATGTTAAAGATGCGGCATTGGAAATTTTGTATAGTCCCAGAGTATATTGTCAAATATCACACTGCTCATCTTTGCCAAATAAGGATGATAGTAAGTTGTAAAAACTTGACTATACGATATTTCTTTTTCTGGAGACTTCCACACTTTCAGATATACTATATCAACACTGTTCGTTTTACTGTTGCAGCTCCAGACAGCTGCATTTCTTTAGTAATTATGTCTTCATACCCAGTTAAAACCCGTATTATTCATGGAAGCCAGTTCTATTCTCCCACAGTTAATGGTAGCCCAAAGGTTGAGATCTTCTTGCTTTCACAGTTATTTCTCCCTAGCAAAAGATCCATGCATCTGCTAATTGTTTATTTATTCATTCATTCATTCATTCATTCATTCATTCATTCATTCATTCATTCATTCACACATTCATTCATTCATTCATGCATTCATTCATGCATTCATTCATGCATTCATTTATTCATTAATTCTTTCATTCATACATTCATTTATTCATTAATTCTTTCATTCATTCATTCATGCATTCATTTCATTCATTCATTCATGCATTCATTTATTCATTAATTCTTTCATTCTTTCATTTATTCATTCATGCATTCATTAATGCTTTCATTCATTCAGTCATTCATGCATTCATTCATTCACTTCTTCAGATATTCATTTACTCACTTATTTACTGAAATTTCTTCGTTTATTGATTCATTTATTAGTTCAAGTATTCTATCATCAATTAGTCTGATCTTTCACTCTTTCCTTCATCCATATTATCATTTATTCATACAGTCATTGATTATTTCATTCAATCAATCAATCAATTGCTCAAACAATTAATCATTTATTTATCTGTAATTCATTTGGTTATATTCAATGTTTTATGTTATATTTACGTGGGTCCCCTGCCGTAATTCACACGCAATGTGCTAGCAGCCAGTCGATGTACACTAAATAGAGCAGTGGTTCTTATCCTAGGTTTGATCGAGCCTCAGAGGTTCGGTGAGTCAGTTTCAAGGGCTGGACGGTTTGATCACCTCACACGTATTATTCGTGGCGTCACACTGTTTTGCCAGTTTGTGCACTAATACGGTATATAGTTTTATACACATGCTTTGAATTTGAAGAAAACAAAGCACATTTTATCCCTCCAACTATGAAGAGTTCAATGAGTGCATGTACAAAAATTGTGGGCTTCAGTTCCTCCACCAAAGTTAGGAACCACTGCAATAGATGTATTCATATAACACTCAATCTCAAAACTTGTCACTTTTCAATTATTTCCCCCACACCTCAAGTTCTAAAGGTAGCCCTAACCCTACGTTGGTGGGATAATTTTTATAAAATTTTAGCTCATGTTGCAGCATATTGCTCACCGAACTAATAAACAACCGAATTATTGATTTTGTCTGTTTCAGAAACTTTGAAATAGAAGCTGGAGGAATAACTTAAATATACCGAAAGTCCCTTTTGAAGTTCATCAGGTATTAAAATGGCAGGTAGTTTAGTAAAATGTTGTTCTAACCCACTCAATGAGTTTCTTAGTTAATACTTAAGAATAAGCATGTCATAGCCATTTCATAAAGGACCCCCGTGTTTAACATTTAACACCTCTTATTCAGAGCTCAACTTTACTTGTCCTTCTTATATGAAAAATACATACCACAAATTTATCAAAAATATGGCCTAGTTTTGTGAGATTCTGACGGTGGTTTTGGTAGCCTGTTCAATTCTGTATTTAATCATATTATCATATTCTGTTACAAAAAAAGAACTGGGCATGAAAAATATACACATCTGCGACCCATCTAGCTGGTTCGTCTCGGTACACTCTTTTTGTTTATTTTAGCAAAGTTATTATAATCGTTGTGGGCATTAAATAAACAGTGTTGTCATCGCAACAATATTGTAGTGAATTTATTAGCATACTTGCTCTGACTACATGTGTGACCCTGCATGGTTATAAATATATTAAACAGTATGCTTGTACGAAAAATCAGACATGGAAAGAGATACCATTGAGGCATGCCCAAGCACACGTACCCCATTATATCTAATCGATTTGTATAATCATGGGCGTAGAAGGAAATCATATTTAGGGGGGGCTATAAATTTCCTGTCCGAAATATCAAATAGAGCTGGAGAGCAGGTAGAAAAGTTACCCGAATTTCCTATTGTTCTTTCATAAAATTTGCTCGAATAAAACGGAGTTCTGCCCAACTTGGGGGGCTGTAGCCCCCTGCTTCTCGCCTCCTACGCTTACGTGTATATTCAAAATAAAGACTCTCCATTTGCAGTGCGGTGCTAAATGACTTTTGAGTAGAGAAGGAGGTGTAGTAAAGTCGATTTACCGATAAATTACAAAATTTTCTAGAAATACCGACAAGCTTTGATCGTTATGCCAGCTGTTTCCAACAAGCCAAAAACTGTCGTCTGCTCGGCTAAAAGGGGGAGTGTCGCGCCCCACACCACGAACTTCGGCACGCCCCTGACCATTTGTGCTTCAACAAATTATTCCGCCCTCTTTTGCTACGGTTACAAAGGTAGTATGGAGCTTAGGCTTCTGACGCTTGCGTAGGAGGGAACTAAACCTTGTGATTTCTTTGAGAAGATATTTATTTCAACCTGCCATCTTTCGATATTTTGAGGTATGATAATTTGCAAGTTGTAGCAGTCGAAGCTCAAATTCTATCGCCAGATGCCAAGTAAAATGCGGTGCCAGATGAAAGCAACCTATTTTGTTTTGAAATCAGGGTTATTCAGTTGTTTTCCCTACGAAAAATAGAAATTGATGGCAATTTATTTTTGTCTGCTATTTGGGCTAATCTTGGAGATTCTCCGTATAATTTTTGAGACTCCCTTAATCCTTGTGCTGTACCTGTATCATCGCCAGTTTTGATTATATTCCTCCCAGGGAATACATGGAAGTAATTTAATTGAAAATTATTCACCAACTTTCTCATATGTTTATATCTAGAAATCTCGCAGTTTTCTGTCTCAGCCTCAAAGCATTTATGTGAGACTGAAAGTATTTCAAGCTGGATTGCCTGATCATTTCAAAACATGATTTTACTATGCATAAATTCACTGTTGTAATTTTAAAGGGGTACTGCTTGCATCGTTGCATTATTCATTTCCTAGCTCTTTGCGAGCTCTTATGCAAGCAAAAGGACAAGGCTTTCCGGCAGCAGCGCTCTGCTTTATCCCGTATGCAGGCTTTATAATTATCGGTAGGTCGTGCTTTCCTCCGTTAACATCATACAAACGACCGCTTTCTCTCGCACGATGATGTCGATTAATTATTTACGAAATGACCGCAGGTGTGATGCGCCTCGCGAATAATTTATGAGTTATTTCATTGTAAAATCCTGCTTTTGTTTGAGAAAAAAGCGTCGAGAAACTTCATACATATCATGAAGGTCCAGCAAGATTTCTGCCTGGACGTTTTGCGTTAGTTACAATAAACCGCGCGTTGGTTTGTCGTGCGGTATTTCTCGACTTTGCTAAAGCTACATCTTTCCTCTATTAATTGCACCGCTTGTTATCCACAGGAATATTCCATGTTGTGTTTCCTAGTATAAATTTATGTAGCTGGGTTTTTGCTTTGCTTGATAGCATGAATTTCTTGGCATTTACACTTTTTAACTTGAATCTAGTCTATAATAGGATGGAAATTCGCTGATATTTAGAGATAATTAAGAATACTACAACGCTCAAACTTCATCAAGAATTAGATTTTTTATTGGAGCGTTTTCAAATCACCAAGAATTGGAAGCTTTTTGCCGAAGATACCAATTTTGTCGTTCTTTTGTATTCTTGTTTTGTTTTCATGATTAAGTAGCAAAAGCTAGATTTTTCCTTTGACTTTCAGAGAATTTGTGCAAGAAAGATCTAAGAATAATCTAAAGCTCAAAATCAAAACATTTTAGTAACATTAAAACTCAGCAAAATATGGCATTCTCATAAAAAAATATGAGTAATGTACTAAAAGCCCTGGCTAAATGTGTAATCAGTGTCATACTCACAGTAGTTTTGTTAACTTTTGTGGTATCACAGCAAATTTTGAAACTGTTCTCATGATTTCATTGAAGGTAGTTTCAATCGAGATTTGATCATTGGATTCTAAGTAGCCTTGCTATTATTTTCCATATTACGCAATGAACTGAGTGGAATTTCATTGAATTTCCTCTAGCAAATTGGTCATCTTCAAAATTGAGGTTAACTTGAGCTCAGTTACAGTTAAATTGAACAGGAAAAATACAGTAATTGCTCTGTAAGATCATTTTAAATAATTTGACCCACAGTTTTGGATTTACTTGAAAGCAATAACTATTATCTGCATCACCCAACTCGATCGAAGTTTATCATTTGAGCATGTTTTTCTACACTTAGAATTTTCACAACTTGCAGGGTTTGTATCAATGATGTGACTTAATAATATCTCTAAGGGGAGGGATGGAGAGCATTAAAAAATTTGATTAACTATTTTTAACCATGACCAACATAATAAAGGAATTATTGGTTGAAATTTGGTCCAACTTCGCTTTGCATGCTCAAGCCCCGTCTGCATAATCAACGTTCTTGAAGTTTCATAAGTATGTGGGTTCCAAAGCGTCCCAACACCCCCCAACAGACACATCTCTGGTCTGTGTTATGGATACGGAACCATGTAAATAAGTATGCACATCTTGATTCATTAAATTTCTCTCTTTGTATTCTCTTGTTACGCCTATTATCAAAATTGCTTCCTTCTGATTTGAATCAAGAAAGTCATGCATCTACTATGTTCATGACGAAAAAATTTCTTATTTATGTCCAAGGGACTCGTCTTGGTTGAATTGCTTTGGAGAAATTTAGACAGCAAAAGTGATAGTTTGGACTTGATCTCGTTTTGACGGCTAAACCAGTGAGCGGCTTACTGTTACGTAGTTTCGTTGGGTTACATGTTGTCGATAGTTGATGCGAAATCTCAATGTCCTCATGGTAGAGGTTGTTGAGAGAAATTTGGTAGATTTCAAAATACAATCATGTTTTCTTTTCATTTTGAGCGTTCATTTCAGAGAATAATGCTTGCAATATAGTAAGTGTCAGTTTTAATAATTTCATTGGCAGAATTCAAGGTATCGTTAGAATTATTAAAAATGGGCTATATTTGTCGTTATCGATAGTCCCATAAATGGTAGTGTTGCTTCCATTTGTATGATTTGTATCATTTGTACAACTTTGTTTGACTTCAGCTTAATATCGCTTACAGCTCCACTTCTTCATCAGATGAACCATATTTTGAGCACCGTAAAGTATGTAATGTTGATGAGGTATATTCTAGCTTTGGTATTCAATCATGTTGTATATGAAATGAATGCACCTCCCTGAAGGAGCGTGGAAGAACCAATTAGAGCCATTTACAAAGTCCACGTGCTGCACAAAAAGCAAAGCAACCCCTATACAAGCTTTCGAAATTATTCATTTGATGCACTAAGACTGATCTTAAATTAACTCCCTCTTTTAAAAACTTCCAGTGGTCAGAAATGCTTCTCGCATAGAGGAACATAACTCTGAAACAACCTAAGTGCTGCTGTCAAAAATGCGCAAACTCAAAATCAGTTCAAAGCGATTTACAAAATGAGTAGGGAATCCTTCCACTAACTCCGTTACTTTTTAACCTTTTCTTATTTTTATTAGTTTATGTAGTTTTTATTGTAGTTTTTTCCTTTTTTATGACTGAAATTGAATTATTTGTTTTTGGTTTACATTTCAGGGTAGTATGAAAATCAGTCTTTAGCTGCATACTTTACCTTGCTTAAAGAACTTAAAATGAAATGAAATGAACGCAAAATTGTAAGTGGACTTGAGTCTGGCATGCATGTAAGATTGAAAAAGAAAACGTTGTCCTGATTGTTCAAAAATGTCTCCAAGTCTCCAATTGATTCCAGTTGAAGATATCTTTAAAATTTGAACAGATTTTGTACCATTGCTTTTTCGGCACGGATTGAAAACACATACACACAGTGTCTACGTGTCATTTTTGATATCATAAAATTAAAGTTACTCTACGAGTACTAAATCAACATAGTTTGGTATCTATGCCATCTATTTAGAGTTGGACAGATAAACCTATGGCTTTTGGTTTGTAAACTCTTCAAATAGTCCATAAAAACGACTAATGAAACACGAATATCAACTTATTTCTCTTTGCGTCATTATCGTCAATCAGTTACTTTCAACCACTAATCGTCTCATCTCC
The DNA here is from genome assembly GCA_018155075.1 of Cassiopea andromeda. NCBI lineage: Eukaryota > Metazoa > Cnidaria > Scyphozoa > Rhizostomeae > Cassiopeidae > Cassiopea > Cassiopea andromeda. Next base: position 137,326 of record WIPJ01007014.1, read on the forward strand.
TTACGGCAGGATAACAGCTGGGATGAGATTTGAAAAATTCCAACGCGGTAAAGATTGTGGTGCAATTTTTCGTATATTCATACCACAGATTACAACGGAGCACTTTTGCAGAACGATGCCTAAAACTCGTCCTTACCCCAGTTGATTCGTTAGTGAATTTCAAGATATAAGTCGTCTCATAATTTCATTAAAGATGCTTTCAAACAAATAGGTTAGAGAGGTCTGTTTGTTGTTCATCTTTGATTGCCTTGAGCTAGACGTCATGTGGCGAGAACGACTTTAGAAAGTTTGATATTATATTTGGTACTAAAGTGGTGGATGTGCTGCGAATGGAAACCCATACACGTTTTCTTTTGTAAGAAGACAGTTTATGAAAACATTAGGCTCAAATGGCCTAAATCCCAAGATAATCTTAGGAGAATCACCAAGCTCAATTTCCAGAATTAAGAGCGTTTGTTGGCTAAAAATCGATATACGTGATTATTACATTCAAAATGTTGAAGATGGAATTCCAATTCGAGTATACAAGACAAACAAAGAAAAATTTTAGGCAATTTATTTCACTAAAATTTAAGAAAATTTTATGAAAATCTCAGGCTCAGCTTCAGGAAAAGTTAAGAAAATTGAGGCTCACGCAAAATGATGATTTTCTTAAAAAAATCGTGTATAGGGGCTAAGTTCCGTTCTGAGGTGGCTGTCTTGAGAGTTCTATGGACATACAGACAGTTCACATCTGTTGTTTCAACCTCCAAACGAAAATCAAAATTTGCTCGAGCAGTCGAAGTAATACTATTGGGCAAGGGAGGCGAAATGAAAATCCGTTCAAGTCAGCGTATGTTTGAATTCTCTGGAGGTCGATTTATTGATTGTCAACTGTATATGCATTCGTGAATTTCAATAAAGTTTTTCTTATCAGAAGCACACTTACTGTTTTCAGTCTGACTGCTTTTTAACGTTTGATCAAATGCTGCCTCAGGTTTCTTGAAACGTTTCTTAAAATTCTTTAAACATCCAATCACAGCAAAAACCCAGATTTTGCCACTATGACAGGAGAAATAGATTGCTCAGGTGTGAAGTATCTGTATGTCAAAAGCTTGAATGAGTGAATGTTTGGATCTTGTTTCCAGCTTAGCAAAAAGTGTCTTTAAAAGCAGCTTTTTGAAGTTTGCTTTTGACCTCAGCCTACCTTTATCACAAAAAATTTCATTTATTTTAGCCTGATTTCCTGTCTCTTATAAGCATATTCCTTATTCAAATAACTTGTAAGTTCCCGGCACGTTTGATTTGTTCCTCCAAAGAGAGGCTAGGACTCTTTCACCAGAAATGTAGCTCCCCTATTACCTCTCTGAGGACACCTCTCGTTCCAGATGGAAGAGTTAGACAACCATCGGAATCTGTCTTTGCAATTCTCAGGCCCTTGATCTACATGGACAGCAGTAATCTTTGCAAGGTATGCACTTCCTCTAGCAATATTCAAGTATAAGAGTACTGCTTCAAAACAAAGGGCCTTTGTCGTGGACTAGTGTGGTCCACAGAATTACAAAGTACTCCTTGTGGATATGTGAGTGTCCGTCATAACTTATCTCCCGTCATTTTTTGCCTGTTGATAAAATATTTAAGTGGGGTATCTCAAGGATGTCAGCTAGCTCAGAGTCTTTTGAGTTATTGAAAGTAAGATTATCTTTAAGTTCTGCATGGATGGTTTCTTCTTTCATAAATAATAGCATGCTGAGTTATAATGCCCAATGAAATGCAAAATTTTTGCCGATAATCGATTAGTGAGAAACCACCCGAGTAAAAACACACGAGAGCCTCCAACTTCTCTATCAAGCACCCCCATTTTTGACAAGAAGAAGCCTTTGTTTAGTAACATACAGGCATTGTTTGAAGGAAATAGCACTACAATTGATTACGACAAACAAAAAGGAAAATATCAACTAAGCAATTTTAGGGCTGCAATTTTCCTGATAATTGCATATGCCAAATCTTCACATGCTCCCTAGGTAGCCATTTTTAAGGTCGGATACGGCATATCGATGAAAAATAGTGTAATGGATCGTGTAATCTGTCTGCTTTGCATGCTGATCTTCATAGAAAGTTATTTTTGAGACCGAGCTAGACATTTTTAATGTTTGTATGTTGGAGCCATTTGGTTACCCTGGTTCCTTAACCCTATAAGAGAGGCTTATAGACTGGTAGCATTCAGATGCTGCATACGGAGTTAGGGAGTTAGCAAAAAAGCATACTTTGCTTGCAATGGTAGTTATGATTAAACGTAGGCAAGGGGAGGAGGGAAGTGGATTCATGGTCTTTGAGGATTTGTATGTACGTGCTATGTGAATGACTTCTCTGCAGCACTTGTGTAGATTATATAATGAGATAATTTCAGTGTTTGTATGGCCTATCGAATTGCTCACATATATTTGCTTTTCACTTATAGTTACATTTACGACAAGAGATCTCAAAAAACAGGGCCATACTTTGTATTTTTGTCACTGAAAATCTCTACTTTTATTCGTGTGAGTTCACTTGTCCGCTGCATTTTGAATAACCAAGCTATCCCGACTTCTACGTTTTGCATTGTCGCATGAAACCAATGCGATCTAGATCGATGTTTGTCCTTTCGAGTACCGAATAACCGTCTCCCTCTTATTTTCACTTTTTGAAGCTCTACCAACCCTCGCGTTTATTCCATCCCCCCGATTATTAGTCTTGAGCACTTTATGCTTGATGTAGAGTTTCATCTGCAGCTTATTCAATCCAATCAACATTATTTATTATTTTCTACTTCAGACTTCATCCAGCGTATGAAAGAAAGTGCAAAAGTAGCTCATCGAAGTATACACAACTTCTATTTTTCAACCCCTCTATTTTGTCCCAAACCCCTGACTATTGATTTTCAGGAAAATTTTCCAGCCCCTCAATTATTGCCACCCTCAATCATTTGGTATGCCAAAGTAGCTGTATTTTTTCATCGCTGAAAAATGCCGGTACCAACCGCCTGTTGATGCTCGCGCGATTATCCTCGGACTCATTATTACCGCCGCGGACTTTTCCAAATGCGCAGTGTTGATTACTAATTTAATGTATACTCTTCGTAATTGTTTGTTCTTGACAAATATTTAAAATACGCAGGTATGCTTACAGTCTGACATTTGGTTAGGCTTTAGATAATTTCGCTTGTTTGTTTTTCAAAGCGTTCCGTCGAACAGCAGCTTGTTTTAGATGGTATATCAAGGCCATAACAACGGAGAAAATTACCGACAAAGAGGCATCGCTTCCAGTTAGATAGCATAACTGATTTACTAGACTCTGCCCTATCCGTGATCGCTGGACAAAAAGATCATAATCTCATCGATTTGCTCACAAACATTAGGGGAAATGCACGCCAGTGATCGAGTCGATAATGCCCCAAATTACTTTCTGGATCTCTACCAGATTTTAACAGGTTCAATTCAGTTTCCAACGCCACATCACAATTTTCTTATCAGCTATTTTGCATCTACAATACTTGTTAAAAAAACTCTTCGCTATTTATCAAACGTTCAATTGTCAATGACTTATTAAGTAGTATGTTATATGATAATATATATGAAACATTTGTGTATTTGAAGTTGTATAGTTTGTGTCTTTTTGCGCGTTTCCTATAGGAGAGTGGATAAATGAAAGTAGTAGGAGCTAACAACAGGCACGCCGGAGCCAGGTGGCAGTGGGGGGGGCTACAGCTCCCCCACTTTTATCCTTATTGGTGATATCATGCAATAGGTAGCCTTTCCTTTCTAAGATAAGGTGTACTCTGACATTCTTCTCCCGGGGAGATTTCTTGCAATCTAAGGGCGTATTTATAAAATTGTAAGGGCCGCCACCCCTGACTTCTACTGCCACACCCAATAGGAGCGTGCTACTCATCCATCCCCAGCCCCCTCCTTCACAAATATGCTCCAGCGTCCCTAAACAAGCTAATTAATGCCAACAAAACAAAAAAAGAAAAGTTTTCATACAGTTTTCTTTAAGATAGAAAACATTCAGAAATGCAAAAATTTTAAACCATTAGTAAAACTTTGCACAATCTGCGGATGCAAGTATTTCCTTTCCATTATTTTATTTTCTGTTTGAATTTAGTTAGTGTGTCAGAGTTCTTGAATTCCTCCTGTAATGAGGCCCATAAATGGCGACAGAAATATTCAATTTCATGTTTGGCTGTTTGACATACGGCAATTGCAAATAAATTTTTACTTCTTATACTGTATTGAACATTTCTCTTAGTACTCGACTACACAAAAAGCCAGGAAAGTTCAATGCTGTATTCTTGAGACCTAGGAGAGACATTGTACGTTCATATGTATCTAAAAATCCAATCAGCAGTGTATATAATGTCTTACATACAAAAATATAGTTACTTTTCTTCAACAGTTTGACTTCCGCTGTTGTTGTCGCTGCTGTTGTTGCTGTTGTTGCTGTTGTTTACTAAGATCTCAGGTGTACGTGCAGCTTTTTGCATTTTCCTTTAACGTGCATGAGCAAAACATCGGAACTCGAAAAATCTTTCCCATGAACAGAGACACTGGAGCACGGAGGCGAAATGGGGGCAGCACCATTTCTGTCCTTGAAGAGCATGGGGTAAGGGAAACAAAAGCGCTCTTCTTATACTGTCTACTGACAGAACTTTTTCAGGTTTTCTTCTTACATTCGTTTGTCTCTTAGGCTAGATCTCTTTGGCTTATGACGTCATAATCAGTGCAAGTTCCCTTCTCCAAGATTCTTCTCCCCCCCTGCGCCACTGTCGCTCTGCCGTCCCTGGTCATGAAAAATCCTGAAAAAGTTTTGATATTGAAATCGTGAGAAAGCTTAGAAACTTTCAATACTCGACGACCAAAAAAGCCCTATAAACATCCTTGCACTCCGAGCATATTCATGAGTAGAATGCATCATATGCCTTCTTATATTTTTGCCATAAGTCGTAAGTGTTTGCCCATGGTATAAAAGGTGAAAGCTCTTACGATACTGTCTAACCGTCTGTAATATTTGCTATGAATCGCAATTTTTTATGCATGGTATAAAACTGAATGCTCTTACACTACTCTCTAGCTGTCTATAAGCGCTTCAGTAATTCGGTACTGACATTCGGTTTGCAATAGCAAGCAGCTGTAGTAGCTACAGTTTCGATTGCTCTTGCCTCGTTTACGTTGAATGCCTCCTAATTACACAGACACCTTTTACATCTGCTCATTTTCCAAATACATGTTCTCTCAAATCCACAAGCTTTCAAACAGTCAGGGCCCAAAGGAATTCGGAAAGGTTGTGACCCCATGTTAATTTTCACTCCAACCAATACAAAAAATTGTCTCATGAATCCTTCTGAGGGGCCCCTTTCAGCACCTCAAACGCTTGGGGTTCCTTAGGAGTTGTTCTAAGCCCAATCTACTTCGGTTACTTTACTGCTTTGTTTGGATATACTTTATCTCATGTTGCTTGTCGTTCTACCGATTCTCACGGATTGCTCTCACTATCTTGAGCATCTTGCCTTTGCTCCCACTGCCTTTCTACAGCAGTAACATACTCAAAGTAGGTGTAGAAAAGAATGTTAAAATCTTACCTGTTTATTCCATACGAAGCCTTTTGCATTTGGGTCCATACATACGTGAATATTTTTCCTGCAGCTTCAAAACATCGTAGGAAGTAACAGCACTTTCCTTCTTGTATTCTTCATGTATTCCTGCATTCTTCTAATATTTATTTGGTCTGAGTATGGTAGTATTTACAGTTTTTAGAGGCAATTAGATTAATTCGTATAACTTCGCCCCTTTTTAAATAGTTTTATCATCGACTCAATCATTCAATCATTGATCATTTGCTTCTGTTCTGTCCCTTTGTTACATTACTATTGCTATCTCCATAATCTCCTATTACTTGCAGCCTTAAAACCAAACGTTGGCGACGTCATGAATCCCTCTTAGTCGAATTAAATCGTAATGAGAAGCATATGAGATAGTTCTATGAAAGTTAATTGTTCACGAGGCTTTTTAGGGACTCGAGTAATTACCCGTATGCTACGTTGAGTATCTGAATTTCACGCGTCAAATTGTGGATTATCCAGGAAATCCTACATTAGGCTGATAGGTTTCTATATGTAGCACGTTGCCTAGGCTATTTTTGACTTTTATTAGTGGGTTGTCATTTCTACTCTGAGTTGATCCGATTATTTTGCTATAAACGTTGTTCTTTATGGCAAAAGAAGCAGTAACTACTGTACTTGCAAAAGACATTTGCTTTTATATCACACAATTGTTAGTTTTCCCAGTTGTGTCTGATTTACTCAGTAACTTCTGTCAACGTAATTCCTTTTAATTGGCCTTTTCGACTCGTACACAGCATATCCTATTGTTGGTTGTCCTACACTTGTCAAACCCCTACATCTAGAAGCGATTCTTGTAGATAGTTAAAAGTTTTATTGAGATGAAGTATTAAAGTTGAAAGGCTCTATTGCTATAACAATTGCATTTGAAGCAGATCAAGTAACGTATGCATCCTTTGATTTCAGTGGGGTTCACACGGTTTATATATATATATATATATATATATATATAT
>WIPJ01007016.1:0-10876 GCA_018155075.1 Cassiopea andromeda
TATATATACAATACATATTATATTTATATATATATATATATCTAGATAGATAAATAATATATATACATATATAAATATTTGTCTATTTATATGTATATATATATATTTTTAACTATATGCATATTTATATATTTAAGAATAAATTATATTCCTTATGTCCTCTATAACTGAAAGTACTCAACACATTTTGTAGAGCCTAATATAGGTAGATTGACACAGAAAATAAAACTGCGGAATTGCAACTATTAGTTTCAGGATTTCTCGATCATCAGGTAATTATCACCAGGAAATTATATTTAAGTATATATATTTATCTTCTATAGATTGTTACACTCTGAATAATTATATCTTCAAGAAACTGGAAAGAAATGCAACGGAGAACATACACATTCCCCGTGTACTGTACTGGTTGCTTCTTTAAATGGGATACGCATACCAGACACTCCAAACAGCCTGTTGATGTTCACCAAACCAACAGAAAATTCCTAAAAGAGAGCAGTAGATTAGAAAAAATTTGGAAGTCTTCACTACAACCATACACTTTTGTTTTAAAAGAAACATACTTTCTGCTTTCAGCCTGGGCTTTTCTTCAATTTTTTTCAAATCCAGTCTCATACTTCTAACATGTTTGTTGAACGTTTTGAAATTCCCAACAGCAAGAATAACCAAGCTTAGGCAGCAGTGAGATGAGAAATGGTCAAGGTTTTGTAAAGTATATATGTGCAAAACACATAAGACTGGATGTTGTTAGTATGTTGCTTCTTTTTTAATCAAAATTTTTCTTGTAAAAGATTCAAAGTTATGAGTGTAAAATATTTTTGAAGCTAAGCCTGCCTTTGCTTCTTAAGTATTTAAGTCAGGGGCCTCATTTTTCGAATACATGAATATTCAGTAACAATTTATTACTTCATTTCAATATAATATTTATTGCATGCAAGTCACTAGAGTTTTCTCTTCTTTGTATTGCTTAAAAATCTCATGTAAAGCAAAAATAAACACAAGAATTGCTTCCCTTTCATGCTTTTCTAATACACTTGTGGCGTAAGAAAAGGAGTTGGTAACAATTTTAGCTACAGAAAAGGATGGGGTTTTCAAACATTTCTTGACGGCTCCATCCCCAAATCTTCCCAACGTCCTCATTACCCCAATAACACCCCTTGCCGTAAAATTAGGCGCAGGTGCCATCACTATCAAGTTGGAAAAATTCATTTCCCACCGACTACCGGAGTAGCCTTGCAAAAGACACCCCTTCCCTGAAGTGGCTCCATCACGACGTTATATGTGATAATAGTTTTTCAAGACCTAAGCTCCCTATTAATGAAGGCTAAAAGTGTGAAACAGAAGAAACATACCATCAGCGGTAGAAACCATTTATAATCATCAAGCTCGAGCCCTTGCTTCCTCACCTGTAGAGATACAAAATTGTACTCATATTTAATTTAAGTGGATATGTTGATCAAAATCAAAGTAGGACTGTAAGACAGGAAGATGAGGAATCAAGCAATATTATGATACGAATGGTGAGTACACTTGTCTTTTTTATAAGAAACAAACTCTCTAGCTTGAGCCTGGATGGCTCTTAATATTTCTTCGAATCCAGCCTTTAATGCTTCTTAAATGCTTCTTAAATTCTTAAGACTTTGAATAGCAACAACAACTCCGACTAGGCAATTGTGATGTAAGAAAAAGGATGTTCAGGAGGCGTTAGCCATGTAATGGATGTCTGTTCTATTTTGTTTCTAACTTTATCAAAACTTTCCTTGTACAAACAGTAATTGCAAGTTATCATTTGATACACAAACTGCCTGTGTTTCTTAAATGATTCTTGACTTTTGCTTAACTTCAGTCTCATGTTTCTTATAGGCATGGCTCTTATAAAAAGTAATCATTACCTCCGTCAAAACGGCTTCAACATGTCTGCTATGCATTATCATCAGCACTCTTTTAATTCCAGATTCTCTTAGTTTCTTGATGGCTTTAGTCAACGTATCTGGTTTCTTGAAATTCACCTTGCCAACAACTTGAAATGGAAATCTTTGCGATAGCTTTCCCTGGGACATGAACTTAATAGCTGTTTCACCCATTGAGTCTTGAGCAGGAGGAAAAGGAGATGGAATTAATTGGCAGACCTTAGAGATGGAAGTAGATGGAAAGGTATAGTAAAAAAAAGAACTTGTGTATTGAAACAAATTTTCCTCCAATTTATTAATCATCGTACAGTTGGTTGAAAGAACCATAATTCTCAGTGACGTAGGAAAAATTAAACAAGTGGGGGGCATGCATTCAAGGGCACCCTCACGTGCAAAAAATGACACTGTGTAAACTGAAAGGGATAATTTACATACAAATTTGCAAAAAGTGGGGGGGGCATGTGCTCCCTGTGCTCTCCGGTTCCTACGCCTATGATAGTTCTACATTAGACCAAGTAAGACTAGCAATTAACATAAAATACTAGTTTCTGCTTTTTCGTAAATATATTTAACTTGTTACGGCTGTAGACAGGGGCGGATCCAGGGGAGCCGTGAGCCATGGCCCCCCAAACGGCAATATTTTCTGTAGCAAACAACAGTGTTAAGCAACTTCTCACATGAAAAGGCAACAAAGCCCCCCCCCAAAGTCCAGCTCTGGATCCGCCCCTAGATGGAGATACTAATGTCTATCATTTATAAGCTCCAAGGATCTTCTTTTCTGTTAACAAAAAAATCCACTCAGTCAGTAATAAACATTTTTGATATGATGGTTATCATAGGGCAGCATAGGCGTCAAATCTTGATTATCGCAAAATCATTGGCTTACTAAGACGATTCAATTAAGGGGAAAGAATGTCCACACATATCACCATTTTTCAACTCCTTCCCTCCCCTTGTCCATGTGGACACTTAGTTGGAAGAGAATTAAATAGCTGCAAAAAATAATGCGAGCATTCTGCAAATAATGCAAATAATGCAGCATCAAGCATTCTGCAACTACAGCTAAACCCCCACCTTCCCACTCTCCCCTTCTGTCTACAGTGTTGCTAACCACTCCCTCCCCTAAGGTGTGGAAATCCTTTGTGAATGCCCCCAATGGTGATTCCTTTTCTTGCTAATGTTGATTTCTTTGCTTGACAATGGTGGTTCCTTTGCTTGCCAATCAAGATTTGACGCATATGTTGCGTAAGACTTAAATAACCTACCTTCAATTATAACTGCAACAATTCTAGATTGCGAGTTTTTTATCAAAGCCATGACTGAATGATAAAGCTGCGCAGTGTCAGGGCGCATGCTCAAGACATTCTTGCAGGAAGGGTTGTGCTCATCTGTGAGAGTTATCTGAGGAATGCCCAAGAGATCGCTCAGCACGCATGAAAATGGATCTACTGAGTATGCCTCGATGATAAATGCAGCAGTTATGAGTTCCTTCTTCGCAAGTATTTCTGAAAGATTGTATTTTAACAGAAATTTACTGTTTTGCAGTAAAGATGGAGTGATCTTACTCATTTCACTCTTGAAAGGGATATTAAATTAGAAAAACTAAATCATAAACGTTGCGTGCACCAAATCTTATTGACAACACAAATTAGCAGAGACATATTCATATTGCTTCATTAAATGTGCTGTTGTTTCCACTATATCGTTCTATTATTCAGCTAAGAAGACATGTATTGTCGTTGTCCTGTACTAAATACCGTTCCTAATTTGAGAGCTTGGGAGCAAGTATAGTCAAGCCATAATTCCTTCTACTTGTTCTAGATATATGACCTTAGTACGTAATTGATGCTAGAGATTTGTTGTTAGGATAAGAGTTTGTGTGAGGGGTCAGGAATTGAGCTAGCGTTAGGTTTAGAGGGCTAAGGTAAAGGTTAGAGTTATTGTCGTTTAGTAAACATGGTATTGTTAATACTCTATACCTTGCAAACTAACAATTTTTCGACAGGTTTTAAATCTAAGATAGGCTTTTACAACAGGATAATAATTCATCTATACTCTTATATCCAAAAAAATTACAGATTTGAGGGATTGGGCCCCCATGCTCCCTCTTCTACATCACTAGTTAAGGAGTATGGAAACTAGGCAGGTTTAGTCTATTGATTCATTAATGTTCATGAAAATAGATAGGATTGCACTGAGTTATGTTAAAGCAAATGCCTTCCAATCTCTTTCAATATGTTCCTCATGGGCAAGCTTGAATATTCAAATAGACACATAGATAACATCTTTCATTCTTTCTAAGTTGATAGTGCTACTGGTATATATACCTTGATCAAAAAGATTGTCGACTGGAACTGTAACTTTTCCAACATTAATTTGAATGGTGTCATCGCTAATGGTGCTGTGACGTAATCCCCATTCTCTGTTTACCAGGTTTTGGCACGAAATGATAGCTTTGTTTAACTCTGTGATGTCTTCAGATGGCGTAGTCAATACAGCTATAACAAACAAAAAGCTATGTCTGCCTACGTGTCTTAGCTTTACAAGGATTTCTATTATAGTTGATCATTCTCGAAAAATTGCTGCAGTAGAATGAAGGAGATTATCTAAGGGCATGGCAACACATCTAAACTTTTGCCAATGACCAAACCTAACATATTCTATCTAGAGAGGGCATATATATTTTTTATAAGAAACCAACTCTCTGGCTTCAGCTTGGATGTTTCTTAATATTTCGTCAAGTTCAGTCTTCAATGTTTCTTAAATATTTCTTAAATTTGAAGGCTTCTAATGATAAAAACTCCGATTAGGCAATTGTGATGCAAGAAAAAGGATGTCCAGGTTTTGTGAATAATTAAATGGATGTTCATTCTATATTTGTACTAGTTTGATAAAAATCTTACTAGTAACAGCAGTTTTTGCAAGTTGTTATTTGAAACTCAGTCTGCCTGTTTCTTAAATGTTTCTGAATTTTTGCCTAATTTCAGCCTTATGTTTCTTATAGACAAGTTTCTTATGAAAAAAACGTGTATCTCTAAATTCAAAGAGGGGCGTGTCCAAGTGATTGAAAGGGTGCAGTTCTAAAAACATTTTCAGGACCTTGAACCCTTTTCTTCATTTCCTCTTCATAAAAATTGATCCTAACACCGGCTATTTGGGGCCCCTCCTACTTTGTTTGGCTTTATAGCCTCTATGCAGCTCCCTGCTTCCTCTCTGAGCAGCTGCTTCCATTTCTGACCAAGCATATTTCCATGACTCATAGCAGAGCGCTTCTGGATGGCTTTGAACAAGAGATTTTACATAATACTTCTTCAGTGCAATAATTATTATTAATCGAAATTTGAAAGATGAATATATACGAACATGAAACTTAATATGCAATAGGAATGGGACAAAGATATAAAAGGCACAGACATACCAACTTCCACCCAGTTGATAACCTTTTTGTTAGCCTGTGGTTTTGCGAGTGAAACGAAAATGGCGATGAATGCGACACTCAAAGGCATTGACTTCAACATGTCTGAAATTCAACAACTTCAATTGAAACAGTATTAAAAGACTAGTTGTAATGTTAAGTAAGCTGACGTTTTCAGTTGGTGAGAAAAAGGCTAGCATTAGTGGCGTGCCTAAGTATTTGCAAGTGGGGGGTGTGACAAAAGAAATTTATTGACGGGCTACAAAGCTCCGCAGAAGCACCGACAATAGATAATCGTTACACCAGCTTTTGAATTAAAGATTGCTTTGGCAAAAAGTGGAGGATACACGATTCCCACACCTCCTACTTTGGACGGTTCCTGGTTGTTTTATGGAAATCAACTTTTTCTACGATGCACTGGTTAATTTTAGCATCTCAATCCAGTAGCAATTTGCATCTGGAGGCATTGACCCGGAACAGAAAACTTTACCCTACCTCATTTTGAGGGGCAAGATGTAACCTTGGGGGTAAGATCTCATGTGGTAATCAATAACCTAACAGAAAATTCCGTCAATAACCCAGCAGCGACAAAGTCATATCAGTTTTCTTTCAGAGGACATTGTCCGTAACCTTCGTGCCTTCCGTGAAGCTTCACTTGTGTTGCTTGCTATTGCTACTGTCCTGAAGAAACGTGGCGTACTTCTATCAAGTGCATTTGATAAAAACAGAAGGACATATGCATAGTTGTAGACTTTCTAATGCTTGACACAATAAAATACACTTTAGCATTACTACAAAGATGATAGGAATATTGCTCCACCTCATCTTCTTTTATAGAGAAGTTTGAAAGGCATAAGTTTGACTAGATAGTTTCTTACTCTCCAGTAGCATTAGACAATTATTTTGGACACTGATGTAGGAAAATCCAAAAAGTTTTGTACAATTTTATCCACAGAAAGCTTTTAGACTGTGAGCAAAAGGGGGAAGGATGTAGTGGAAGCACAATTCCTGTCTGAAAGTCAAGTTATCTTTTATCGCTATATTTCAAGTCATACTCCGCGATGACACACAATCTTTAACCTCAGCAATACATAAGAGTCATCCCTCTATGAGTGTTGAGCTTCCACCTAGGGGTACTCTACGTTCCATTTTCTGATGTCATGTATGAGCGCTCTTTTGCTACTGGGAAATGAAATCTTGCTGGCCCAACCACCGCCATGACACTTCGTTTTTGACATCACATGGACGAACATTTAGGTACAATTGCATGAGCACTGTGTCATTAATCTTGAGTACTAGCTAAACGTTGAAGCTACATCAAACAACTTCATATTTCTAAACTCGTCAGACTTGAATCTGCCTCTGAATGTTAATGATTTAAGCGTGATAGAAAGAAGCGAATGCTGCAATACAACTCTATGGAAGATATTTAATGAGCTCAACAAAACAGTTGATTTAGTCCTTCTTTCGTCGGGTATCACCATATCGCAAATGCACCGTGATGCTGCGCTAAGGCATTAGGCCAAATTTGATGTATCAAAAAGATAAACACGAAAACTGATTTGTAGAGGAGGAAATGACATCAAAGAAGAATCTCTGATACACAAGAAACAAATACTATCAGAGATATCTGAAGTGAGGAGGAAACACAGAACAAATCTATAGTTTTACCTTCTTTCGTTCTTGCCTCCAGCAAAAAACATCACAGTACTCTCTTCGTAAATCGTACCTAGTAAACAAAACTCAATCTTCACTTTCTTGATGAGTCATACAATGCCACCCATCCAAGCTGGTAACATCAGTTCGGCTTTTTGTCTGATTTTCAGATGACTAGCAAGATAAACACAAGCAAATTTAATTCACATGTCCTTATCAACGTTTCCCTAACAAGCTAGCCGGAGATAATTCAATGGCAAGCCACAAGCCTCCACCATACATCTCCAGATGGTCGCTGGAATAAAATGAATCTTTGCACTTAATAGGATCAAACTGCGACTGGTGCGATTCGAATTCTGTGGATGACGCTAATTATTTAATGAGAGTTCTTCGGATGGACACGAAGTCGAAACTATTCGTGGATCTCATAAAAAATTGGGAAACTCGCACTATGAGTTAACTTCACATTCATTACAACTCGTTCCTACTTCACATTTCAAGCATATTCACAAAATTCACCAATCCTACCTAAGATATATACACTCTTTTTATAAGGAATCACATTATTAGGAGCTTAAACGCAGACGGCCAAAATATTTAAGGAACTTACACTTCTACTGAGAAAGTAAGGAGCTTTGTATTTGAAAAATGTTTAAAACTACAAATAATCAAGAAATAGAGAGCCGATTCATTGACAGCCAAAACTCACGTTGATACATTTTTAAAACTTCTTTCCTACCTGGTTTGTGCTTTTATTCTTGAGTCCTAGCAAAAGTTGAAGGCAAAATTCAGAATTTGGAGCTTCCATGTTTCTGTACCACGGTTATAGTACTATATGTGCAGCGAAAATTAAGGAACTAGAATAAGGAATTATGTATTTCCATGCTCCCTTGGCTTTTGTATTGTAATTGTTATTGTAATACTAATCGTGCTATGAGAATAGAAGAAAATTAGGAACTTTTAGAACTAAACTTTGAGCTAGGTTCCTTACATAAAATGCGTGTATATCAGAGAATGGCATCACAACTTGGTGAGTTAAAAACAACCGAATATAAGTTAAGACTTTTACAAAGGACTCTTTAACACTCCCTTATTTCGCACTGACTTGTTGTATTTTAATTCTGGTTGAATGCAAATTGTGAAAACTTGGTTTATCTGGGATTAAAACATTTGGTTGTTGTTCAATAGCTCAAAACAGAATTCTAAAAGCACAGACCACAAGTTATGGTAAAGTTCTGAATAAAACCTCATGGCTATCACTTGTTGTCATTAAAAGCATGAAGATTGAATCTTGTAGAGCTTCGCTTGTTGATATGCTAAAAAATACTAATCGTACTATGCGACTTACCATATGCAACGGAAAGAGGAACAGATGATATGGAAGTCCATATCTAGAGGTTCATTCCTTTAGGGACTCTCTCTCTCTCTCTCGATTAGTTTAGCTACTACAGAGCTCCTCCTTACACAAATATATTTGATATAAATTCGAATTTGGAAAGGGGCTAAATGGGCCTTGAAGTGGATTTCCCTCACGAAAAAATGCATTAAATGTTCTCAGGTAGTGAAGAAAAGTTCAACTATTACCACAACTGACAGAACCTGATAGCAGACAGCAATGATCAAATCTCCATCTAGCGAGGTATCATACTAAGCACAATATGTACACTACTGAAGGTTCTACCCGATCTTCTGACATTGGGTCTTGACGAATCCCCTTTGAAAGAGTGTACTCCAGCATATTAAAAGCTCTCTATATCTTATCTATGGTCATACTAGACTAAGTATGGGGATTCAGGATCTATTGCTAATGCAAAACCGTAGACTATTGCACAGAAGCTATAGTACAAATTTCGACTAGAGATTTTTAGATTTTGCGTTAGTAGGAAATGTCAGGGAAAGGCCATAGGGCCTATAACAAAGCTCTGACAAAGGAAAAACAAAGAAAAGGGAGAACGGTTAAGTAGATAGGGAGACAAGATCAAGTTTGTTGATGTTAGATTTGAAAGTAGATCAGTTGTAGCACTCGGGGAAAGTAGTGGATGGCAATGAGTTCCATAGCGAGATATCTCGATATAAGAAATGATTTAATTCTTATCCTTTCAGCATATCATTGCACCGCTATGTAAAGCTCGGGCTAATAATTGTAAAAGCGCCATAGAAAGTTACTATAAGCTTCAACTTCATGCGGATAAAAACACAACTTGATTCAGCCTCGTTGTACCTAAAAATGCGCACACAAGTGAGACTACATTCATGCCTGCATGCCCTTATGGTTTCTTTTTCATGCGCAAGAGCACCTTCGCAGGTAGTCGTAGCAAGAACTCTCAAAAAATCAAATTTCATTCAAGGATTCACATGAGGAGCCTATGCATTTAGTAGCTTAAAAAATAGCTTACAAAATCAGAATTTCTGAGTTATTTATAATAAAATCAGAAAAAAGATGGTTTTGCATAAAAAAACATCCATTAACATAGAGAACTGTCTTTGTACGAAGATGATTCTATTGCGTTGCTGGATTAACACGATGATAGTGTCAATAAAGCACGCTGAGGCACAAAAATAGACACCCTTTTATTTAAAGAAAGCTATCTCAAGTTCAACCCAGCGCGAATGCTTAGCAGTAAGGCCTTTCTTTAAAAAATCCCGCAAGTTTTCGTACTTGCATAAAGATAGCTCATAATAATTGATTATGATCAAACATCTGCTCGTTTGATTGGCTAAAAAACTAAATAAACTCGCATCTGCGGTCAACAAGAAAGTTATGAATCGCAGCTGTGGTTGAATATAGTGAGCTTGCTTCCATTTGTAAAGAGTCTCTACTTCAAAATACAACTGCCCTCCTCTCGACTTTCAAGATTATGATTAACTCAGGTACTGCTTACACAAGGATTTCTAAAATTAAGTTAATAATTTAAAACGTCCATAAAATAGAGTAATTTACATAGGAAAATTGACTTAAAAGTACGAATATATGAAAGTCAATAAAACACAATTTACTAACATCGTAAATGCACAAAAATTTCAAAGCTCTGTACTCTGTCAGATATGATACAAAGGCAATGTACTCTCTGGTGCCAAATAAATGTCCCCCCCGCTTATTAATTTATCGATTTTTTCCAGCCCCCGGACCTTAATAGCACCCCCTGTTTATTGATTTTAAGAAAATTAACTTTTTCACTATACCCGCTGTTCATGTCCTTTCTTTGTTAGCACTACTCACGCCCAATATTCAAAGCAAAATAGAGTGGCTCTGCATATCTTTTAGCTCTATGCTTTATGACAACCTGTTTTTGTTCTTTCCACCGTTTTCTTATCATTTAAAACCATGTATCATATTCCAACCCCCCACTTATTTTGACTCCCCGTTTATTAAATTTTAGAATTTTTTCCCACCCCCCTGTTTATTATGACACCCCGTGTATTTGACACTTGAGAGTACAAGTTTTGAAGCACAATGTTTTAAGAGGCACTATAAATGAAGAAGACTTTATCGAAAAATTTGGCGAAAATTATAGCTCTTACTTCGTCGCTGCATAGACGGATGCCGAAAAACACATTTAGGAAGGATGCTTTACGAAAGAAAGCACTAGATCTAAAACTAATGCAGTAAGAGAGCACAGAGGGAGGAAAAGAGCAGGAAGAGGGAAAGAAAGGGAGAGAGAGAGCTTTAAGTCATTTTAGAATCTAGGTACTTCTAAGAAATTTAGCTTTTGGGTATAAACACTTGCATCGTTGACCGACTTTTGCAAACAAGAAGCAAAAAACATACAAATAGCCTACTATAGAGGCTAGGCAGTGCATGTTACATCACTTTCATCCAAGTTTGGATTTAACATGAGAGTAATCTGCTGGTTTGTTCGTAATTTTAACAGTACTCTTTTTGGGCTCTGGACCT
>WIPJ01007016.1:24018-36442 GCA_018155075.1 Cassiopea andromeda
TATACAGTATATATATATTTTATACATATATATATATATGTATAAAATCGAGATTATCAAACGAAATATCACAGAGAGAATAAATAAATTCAAACGTACTTAAAGTAAAAACTGATTCTCTCTTTTTGACCAAAAAAACATTGGGTTGAACAATAGTAAAGTTTACGTGAAGCTACTGCTCTATAGCTATTGATACCATCAGATCTTAGTCCCTTAAAACGATTCCTGGTCACATTTCCCAATAACCGTGGTTACCAAGTCTCTTTCATACTCCCTCAATGGAGCCCCTAGTCAGGGACACCGGAACGATAGTAGGGTAAAGGGGAGGAGCCAACAGGAGCAAAATGGCACCGACTACCATGGTGACGAGAAACGCAGTGCACACGAAGCACTTCTCTGGGGACATCATAGGCCATATTTTTCATAATCATATAAATAATTGTTGCTTATTCATAGTTTATTTTGTCTCTGCTGTATCATATCAGCGTCTGGAAAGCAATCTACTGCATTTCAAAAATGGCACTTTTGCTCCCCCAGCTCCCCCAAATGAAAGGCAAGAGGGACACTTGCTCCCCTCTGCCCCCCTCTCCGTCGCTCCTGTCTCTAATGCTTACAAATTAATGTCACAAACCTGGCCAACGAACAAAAGGAAGTTGTAGTTTATTTGTACTACGGCTGTTATCGAAGTTGCCAACAATCAAATCGGATCCACCTATGAGGGTGAAGAGTATATTACGAAAACCAACCATAAATACGCAAACAAAAGACTTCAAAAAAGTAATTATGTGCAAAATGATCTTTTTCAGCAATGCTATATAGCACACAATGGAAATTGAATAAGCCTAATAGAAAGCGCTGATTAGTTAAGGGAAGGTCTGGTCATCCGGGGAATTGTATTCAAAGATGCAGCACCCAAGATGAAGATAGTGGCAGTTGCAAGCTGTCAATCTACAGTTTCCAAGCTGTTCCTCTAAGTCTATCATATTCCTTGATGTAAAACCAGTCTTTAAATACCCACCATAATCTCTTCCAAGATAGCTACGAAACAATCGTCCCTAAGTACCAGTGCATCTATCAGAACATTTAACATTGAACAGAAATGCACATCGGTATCAAACCAATGACTTACATGTACCAATGACTAGAACACACAGGGAACAGATAACTTTTTGTTTTAATACTGTCAGAGACTTCCCTATGCTGCCAAGTCACGTTATAAATGCCTCTTCTTATGGACAATTTAGATCGAAGCTAAATATTGAAATAGGCTATTAGGGACTGCTCAAAACATTTTCGAAACTACGGTGCTCATCTCAGATACTTTTGTTTTCTTTTTTCTGTCATTCTAATTTTTATCATCATTATTTTTCCTTTTTATGCTATGCCATTATGAAAAACCTTGTAGCAAGGATTAGTGTGCTTTAGACATGCATGCAGATATAGCGTGTGAAATGAGTAGAATTTAAACAGGAATGATTTATGCATAAATGGTAAGGGGTTTATGTTTACATACCGAAGCGTACTTGTACTACATTGATAAGGTAGTGGCGATTTCCATCTACATCAAAATCCACCGTGCCCTACAAGAAGTAAAACAATTGAAAATAGTTATCATAATGAAGTATAACATTCTTATAGTTAAAAAGAATTGAGCAACAAGCAAATGTACCAATGATACTCGTCTCTACTGAAAACAATTAATTGTAAAAAGATTGGAAAGAGCAGAAGAGGAGAAGACTTTGCAATGCCTCCGACCATGAAAATTCTTGTCTAAAGGCCTTCCATATATCTTCAATAATTGTCTGTAGGGTCTAGCGTAACAAAACAACATTTAAGTGTCTCCATTTTAATGCCAGATTTTAAGATGTGCCTCCGACAGCCAATGAGACATTTGTATACTTCTTCCAGCCCTGGGTAGCAGTAGGAAGTCGCTTCATGCTAATCTTTAGTACTCTCTGGAAAAACGTTGAAATTATGAATAAATCTGCCATCTTTCCTCAAATGAACTGTCTTTCAATTGAACCAATTGAAACAAACCAATTGAAACATACCTCACTGCTTGGAAAACGCAGCTGGATTATAAACTTCAATAGAAGATCCACGACGAAAAACATAACTGAGAGTTATTTTCTTTCTATTTAATGCGGCATTTCCAGAGTTCAAGATGACTTACCAATTTTAAAGACATAGCCATTGAATTTTAAGACATACCCGTTGAAAACGACATATCGATTTAAGACATAACCGTAGATTAACTGGATATATTTGGGGTTTATATACCCTTCTGTAAGAAATGCTTAGCGAGAAACCAGTAGTAAACTGACAATATAAAAAGAAACCTACCGAGGCACCACATTGTTTATATACAAGCACTTTATCTCGAAGCTGCTTGCCATAAAGATTACTGCCATACACATAACTTAGCCAAAATCGACTGGAATTGCCTTTATCAGTGTCCACTTCGTGCAAAACATTCGCAATTACGTAAATGGCATCATAGATATACTTTCCATAATTGAGCTGATCCGAGTTGGCAATGGGGTTTATACTAGTGTTGAAAAAGGTGTCGTTGAGTCTTTCCTTGTAATTCGCAACAAAGTTGTGCTACAAGAGCAAAATGACACGATTAAGGTAGTGCATATACGCACATACACTACTATGAAACACATTGTCTTCCACTGCTTTTCCTGAATCCTGCAACTTATCATCCTTCAAATCTAACATCAACAAACTTAACCTTGTCTCCCGATCTACTCAACCTTTCCCTCTTTTCCAAGTTTCTCTTTTGTCAGGGCATTGCTATAGGCCCTAATGATATATATTATAATATATTATATTATATTATATTATATTATATTATATTATATTATATTATATTATATTATATTATATTATATTATATTATATTATATTATATTATATTATATTATATTATATTATATTTACTTGGGCTCAGAGCTCGACAAAATAAACCAACTGAATTCACTGAAAACGGATATCTAGCAGATGTTCTAATATTATATTATATTATATTATATTATATTATATTATATTATATTATATTATATTATATTATATTATATTATATTATATTATATTACATTATATTATATTATATTATATTATATTATATTATATTATATTATATTATATTATATTATATTATATTATATTATATTTACTTGGGCTCAGAGCTCGACAAAATAAACCAACTGAATTCACTGAAAACGGATATCCAGCAGATGTTCTACTTTCTCGTATTAATCAAAAACTAGCCAACTTTGCGGCAGAAAGAATGTTTGGTTCCGAGAAGTGCCCAGTATACCTAAAATTACCCTGGATTGGTAATGTTTCATCAAAGTTTGAAAATCAAATTAATAAAGTCATTACATCTTGTTTCTATGCTGTGAAGCCCCGCGTGGTTTATAACACTAGCGTTATGCTACCATCTGCTGAAAAAGATAGCGTTCCTACCACTCAGAAAAGTTATGTAGTGTATGAATTCCTGTGCCGATGTGAAGCTCGGTACGTAGGACGCACTACGTAGAGGCTAGCAGACAGAATAAAGCAACATGTTCCCGACGTTTCGTACTTTGACGAGTGTTGGAGGAAAAGAGCTTTTAGTATGTCAAAAGAATGTTGCCGCTTTTTCGTGCTGTAGTCAAATTTTTCTCTTCAGATTTCACTTATGTCCCACAAAAATGGCTCTTCTAACAATTGTCTCTATTCTAACCTTTTTCCATGCTTCTTTGTTATATACATCATGGATAATAGTGTTTGGGCTTTTATAAAACTGTTATAGATATGTGTGTCAGATTGATGCTCCAATTTTTCTTTTCTGATAACATGCCCCAAGAATCCCACTTCCCTAATTTTGATGAAATTAAACAAACTTGTATTTTTGGCTAATTTGCCGGAGGACATTCTCATTTGATTTCTTCACTCTTCATGAAATTTTTACATATGCATAACTACTCTCCTTATTTTCATAAATGAAAATTCTTGCTACTTTCGATAGGTAAGTGGTCTTATTATATACATATAATTTCCAGAGCATTGTATTTTCGTGAATACTCTGCTGATTTCACCTAATTTATGACCTTAGCTAGACAGGGTGTCCACTGAGTCAAAGTTGAAATTCCAGCCAAAGTTTCAGAAAAAATGGCCTTTCTCCATCTTTTTGGACAGAAAAACACATTCTTTTCCTGCCATACCATGAATTGTGATATAAAATTCCAGGCATTGAAAATACGGTCTATATTTATATATATTCAATGTCTCCCGGTAACCCACCCCAGGATGTAAGGATCTACGAACTCCCTGGCAAAGCATAGGAAAAATTTCCAATCCTAGGCCGACTTGGTGAAAAAAGGCCTGCCAGCCTGCGTCAGTGTATTTGCAGATTATCAAAACCGTTTTAAATTGTATACTATGTTATTTTAAGATTTGTAATTAGACTTTTTAAACATTGTAATTAGGTTTCATATTTTGTAATTACTAACTCTTTTTTGGTAGATATGTAAGAATAGTGTAGACGGAGGGCCCCATGAAAATCAGTTATTACTGAAGGGCCAACCTCCTTAAATATGTGAAATGAAATGAAATGTGATATTGAACAATCTTTTATTCTCTAATTCCGTTTCTTGATAAGATTGTTTTTCATTTCATGATGCCGTTAATTATTATCAGGTTCAATTCCAGCTTTTCCAGCCAAAGAGGAAGAAAAACCTATGATTTTCCAGCTTTTCCAGCCAAATTGTGAGAAAAGCCCATTTGCCAGCATTTCCAGCTTTTCCAGTCGGAGCGGACACTCTGCTAGAGAGTTGCTTCCACAGCTCGGGTTGACATTTCATGAAAATGGCCCAGAAGATTCCAAATGGTAGATTACAGTTGCAGTTCTACGGGGGGCCAGGGGGCCGCGGCTCCTCAGAAATTTTCTCAGAGACTCCTTCGTTGGCCCCCTCACTTTTCTAGAAAGGTATAAAATTTTGAATTTCGAATATATTGTTTACTGCAAATACTCGCGAATTAGGAAGATATACAGGGAATGAATATGATACTTCTAGACCAGTGGTTCCCAAACTGGGGTCCACGAGAAGCTTCTGAAGCTTGCAAGTTTTAGAGCCACGTGCGTAGACTTTTAGGTCCCTTTTAGCGCTAATCTATAAACCTCGACAACACGGGAAACTTATGCTTTCAAACTCTGTTGGTATTTCTCTCTAAAAGCATATTTAGTACTACTGAATGAATGGGATTTGGTTCTTGCATCTAATAGGAGATGTCTTCAAATATGGCATACGGAATACTGATATGCGGAAAAAACAGCGTATGAAAGAAAATCAAGTTGGAGGCAGTCTGAGTCCAATTCAAGGATGTCTGACCAAGGTAGTTTCTTCCACGCACTATATCTTGCTCTTGCAAAAAGCTGCCAAGAGCTTTAAAATTCCTTGTCACCCATAGCAAGCTTAATGTAAAATAAGTAAAGGTGGCCCAGTATACTTTCGTATGTAGGGGAGTGCCTGTTAGAGAGGACACTTATTCTGAGCCATCGACATTTGAGATAGGGTGGCCAGTTCCTTTCCTTGCCGCCTTCATCTTCCCAGTGTTGCCACCAGGTACCCATTTGCTACTGAGCGAAAAGTGTGTGAGCATTCAGTCAGGGCATCGAGTCGGACTCGAACCGTAGACCTTCCGCAAGGGAGGCATGCGCTCTTGCTACTATGCCACCTCATCCATGAAGCTTCGTATTGGGAGATGCATTCTAAGCCAAATTAAAGGGCCTGATTTCGTAAAATTTTCTGCGGGCTCATTAACCAGACCTCCCACTTCTTCTTCACGCCATAGTCTTTAACAATCACAAAGACAGATCTGCTGAACTGGGCTTCTAAAAAGTGAGAATGGTAATTCTGGAATAAATGGACGAATTTCGCTTAATTTCCTATGAAATCAGAGATGTGGCATAAAAACACTAGCTATGAGCCATAGTCATTTTGAAGCCACCCCTTCTCCATAGTACCGCGAGTAGAAAAAGTATGTGGTGGGGGACCGCCATGAAAAACATTCTGAAAAGTTTAGGAACCACTGTTCTAGACTGCTACTGTACTTTAAAGAGGTCGCTTATTGATTCTTAAATTAAGGCCCCTCACTTATTGCTTTTAACAAAAGACATGCTTTAGAATTTTGCAAGGAATGAACATTACACTCCTAGATTGCTACTTTGCATTAACTTGTTTAAAACACCTCTCTAGCTTTCTCTGTGTCTATTGCTTTGCATGTAAGCAGCAACAACTCACAGTAATTTCTAAATGTTAATGAAGATCTTGCGTTTTTATTCCCAGTTATGTCGTCGTCCTGTACTCTAACTTCTCTGCCGCTTTGCCTGCTCTCCTTCATCTTTGCTCTTTCATTTACATTCTTTGTGTATAAAGAGCCAATTTGTGTACTCAAAAAGGGTGTGGTCAAAAAAATTTTCTTGTGGCTTCGCCCCCAGACCCCTTTTCTTCTACCTTGCACCAAGGGGCCATGTCCCCCGAGATTTTTCCAGCTAGAGCCGCCCCTGGTACACTACAGCTACAAATCATATGGAAAAAATGAATTGTGGAATAAATATTTGGCTATATAGCACTTCTAACTAGTCTTTCACTCACCGGACATTGTTGTTCAGTATAGCCGAAGAAGAACTGATATCTTGCTGCACATTTCACTTGCTCCAATGTGCATCCATCAATGGCACTTAAATATGTGTAGCGAAGAAAGAGATAGACATAGAGTGGTCCATACATCTTGAGTTTGTAAGCCTAAGGAGGAAAGACTTTGATACAAATAAAATTTTTCTCTGACCTTACATTGATTCTCTTGTCTTCACGCAACTGCTATTTGATTAAAACTCAATCACCTAATGATCTGATTTTCAGCATTGCTGTCATCTTCTATATAACTGAATTTTAGATCAAAGTACTAATTCATTCAAAACAGCTGAAAAGTGGCTAGCATGATGTCTACATGCATCCTCATCAGTATTTTTTTATGATAAGTTGGCCAGTTGATGACTGCATCCACTCCAAATATAAGACATTATAGCATCTTCCATTATATTTCATAATGAAACTTCAATTCCACCTTAAAACTGCAAATTATACATACTGCACAAAGGACTCGACTTGTTTCAGGCCCAGAAAAAGATCCCAGAATGACATGAACATCTTTTCGCTGAAAAAAGCAAACTGTAACGCTTAAAAACTTGCTCAGTTTAAGGCTTAATCATAATCATACTTGACTTCTTTGAACAACAGAGGAAAAAACTGTACTTGATAGGTAAAAATCTTCAACATAGCAAAAGAACTAGAACTAGATATCTGATGAAGAAAATAGGTCCTTGGATGTATTGTAAAACTAGCAATATTAGTAATGTGCACCAAATGTTTCACTCAACCAGATGTTTCAACATCAAAGAAATAACAAAGACATGCAACAGCATGTTAAAATATATTTGAGAATCCACAGTTCATTTTCAGCAAACACCAAAAACTATATCAATCATTACTTAGAATCAATATTTGGGCCTGGAAAGTCTCACTGGAAATCCTGGTAGGGGGCAATGATGCAGCTAACTGGGTGTTGGAATGGCTACCATAGCTCAATGAAAAGGGTTCTTTCTTTTCTGATGCTCCAAAGGGTAAGAGTGGGCTGTTCCATAAAAATAATTATGATCTGTCTGATATTTGCTATACCAAGGAAATATTTGGTACTTAGATCTGATAAAAATATCAAATGAATTAGAAAAGACAATTTTTAATTGTTCTATCAACTGAATACAAAACCAAGAGCTCCTACTGGAGGATTAGTGAGCTTGGTCTCATAATAATTTGACTGTTATTTAAACAAAGAGGATTATAATGAGCTTAATGTCAAAAAAGAACTATACTCTTAAATCAAGCCCTACAACAAATTCTAAGAAAAATGTGAGGCTATATATTCAATGAGTAACACACAGTCAGGTTGAGGCAACTCCCAATTATAAGAGATTGCAATGGAAAGGTAGGACAATATTTGCACAGAAATAATCTAGAAGTATGCAATAAATATATATATACACACACAAGATAACACAATTCAGCAAAATAATAATTGATATTTTTTATATATTAGTTGGAAATAACTACAACAAGTATACGGTCCTGTCCCTGGCTTGAGAAGTTACATGGTCACCAAGCCTCCACCAGGAACAGCACTTATAGTTTTCAGAAATACATTCCTGTTATCAAAGCAAATACTTACTGATAAAGTAGTAAAATTGTATTCCATCAAGGAAAATTAAGTACAGTACAGCAAAAAATACAATAACTTGCTAGCAAAACAAACTCATATCTGTTTTTCTTAACTACAACAACAAAACAAATAAAAGATAAATTCAAAGATGTAGGAACTGGGAGGGGGGCAAACCATACCTTCAAATGTTCAAGAGCACTGTATGGATCAGTCACAAATTCCTCTTGAATGCTAACTGAGATTCTACTAGCTTGCAATTGGGTTCTCAAGTTACTGTTCAACTGAGGGATATAGATATAAGCAGGTAAATAAATGTTGATCAAGATCATTTATCATTTAATGGAAAGTCACTACTATTCAAATATAGAAATTGGAACTTTATACTCCCCTATCTTATAAAGTTATATAAATAAATTATATAGCTTATAGTTAAAAAATAGAACATTCACAGCTATTTAAAAAGGAATGTAGAAAATCAAAAACCAATTCATCCAAAATGATCTGATAGAATCCCATTCCAAATGGTAAGTTTCATAACATAAAATATATCTAGGCAGTTTCATAACTACATTGAGCTTAAAAGGTTTCTTTGTTATTTTGTTAATTGAGAAAAATATAGAAAGTGTAACTATATTTTTACTTGTGGTTTGATATAAGCTCAATATAGGTATGAAAACATTGAAATAAATGTAATAATGGTTACTTTTCCCTAATATGAAGATTTAAATGTACCTTTGTGGAGCACAAAAATCATAAAAATGCTTTCTTGGTGCTTTTCCATTAAAGAGTTATCACTTGTAAAGAAAAGAGGTGCCAAATGCAAAGGAAATCATAGTGAAAATTGCCAAACCTCTCTATAGTAAGCATCATTGCTGAAAAGCAATCCAACTTTACCCCAACTGTATTTTCCAAGCATTGCAACCCTTGCTTTGTTGTAGAGCAAATCAGGGAATGGCTTTGTTCGAAAAAAGTATGGGTAAAAAGTAGAATGATCAAGAGACAATTCAATTGAATTTGTTCCATATGAAATCTAAAAACAAATGAAGCATTTTTAGAAGACAAAGCATTAAATATAACAACCAAAATGAAAGCAAAATTTGCAAGAGAATACTCTGAAGTGCCTTATTGCTGCATTAACATGGGGGGTTGAAAGCATTAGAAGAAATTAATAAGTGAAGAGGTTGGAATAAGTGGGGGGGTAGAAAAAACGCTTTTAAATCTAAGATAATACTGCCAAGAAGCTCTCTATGTTCATAAATCAGGCATCTATGGTCGTGAGAATACAAGCAGCACAAAAGTATTGCTAACAGACAAGAAGATTTGTTCAAAATATCTGTTTGGAACTCACTTTGAAAATTCTGTGCGCAAAAACTAATAAGCGGGGGGGCCTATCAAGAGCGGGGGTTGGAAAAATGTTCAAAAAGTAATTAGCGGGGGGATGGCAATTAGGCACTTAAGAGTAGGCTTAGTTTAACACAATTGCTGCAACAACTGCAGTACAAGTAATAAGAGTATATAATAGTTCAAAATAGAGATTGTGACAATAGATCCATTTGTAATAATTCTTAATTCATCTTTTCGAATTGAAAGTACCTGCAAGAGTTTATATCTTCGCAGACTTGCGATAGCACCAACTGTTTTAGCCAGGTCATTGTCATCGGGCCCAAGCAGTGCAACTTTCTTGGGGCTTTGATTAAGATAATCAAGCAATACACCAGATCCTTCGCTGATCCAATGCTAAAACAAAACATTTGCAATACAATTGAGCGCTACATGAGTACTTCAGCAAACGCCAATACTATATTGCTTGGTAGACAACTAGTTTTCAACTGCAGTAATCTGCAAAGGACATCTGTCTAGTGAGCAATATCTTTTGCTTGCATTCAAACCCTGAATTGCTACTATCTTTTCCAAGCTCAAAAGTTTCTACTAAGATTATTTGAGAAAAACGCTAAAAGTGATGCTCACTATTGGCAGCAATATTCAATCATACCACAACATTTTGGTTTTCTAAAACATAAACTTCCAATTCATGAAACCTGTACTGCACTGTTATGTAAACGCCAACACGGAGGACATATTACAGTAGCCTCTTTTTCTTTCTCAAAAATGAAATGGACAAATTCAAAAGATTTTTGCGGTGAGTGAAAGACACTTTTTCACATTTGTAAGCAGTTTTATTCTTTTAACAATATTTCAGGAGAGCTCTTTTGTACTTGAAGAAGGGTAAATATCCTGCTACTCTTTTCGTAGCTACTCAATTGGCCGCCCAGCCGACGACTTTTGCCCGCTCATGCTTTTGAACCTCGATCATTTGACATTTTCTGGACCCCTTGTGAACCCTTCCGTATGACGTCAGGATAGAAACACTGCAAACACCTTTATGCAGAAAGAAAACTGTTTAGGCCAGGGCATGTTTTCCACACCCGTAGACCTTCGTATCAAGTTTTGCAACAAATAGAAAGCACGGTAAATGAAAGGAATCCATGCCCGTATTTTGCGTCAATAAATTGGAAGGATTTGCGGTTATGAAAGCAACTGATATTGAGAATGTATTTTTAGGCCTATGGCTCTTTACATACAAGGTCCCCGCCTACCTTATGTTTTCAAAAAACTAGCCCCCCATTCAACTGCATAATTCATTCCATATTTTACCTGTTGTAACACCGTTTTATTGCAAAAAGTCGTTGTAGTACTGCACAAAATGGCCGTCAATGCAGTAAACATTAGTTGTGGTGGCAGCTGAGAGTAAATTACCGACGAGTTACAAAGCTTGTTGCAAAATGCGATGAAACTGTCGAATGTAGGTTGGTGAAGCTTTGTAATGTATTCCGATAAAACTGTCGACTGTATTCCGATGAAACGGGCAAATGGATGCCGATGAACCTATCTGAGGGCACTGATATTGCCCAAAGAAGGCTATAAACTTATGTCAGCACATGAAATGAGCTAACACAGGATGAAATCTGTGTCTAGAAGTTGCAAAAATTCCAAAAAGCGTAAGATTTACCAATTATAGGTAGGGATTGCCAATAGAGCTTTTTCCAGGTGGTGTAACGCCCCTCGCCTCCACTCGCGACGGCCCTACGCTTGCCATCCCTTTATGACTACAAATGTAGTATTACAGCAGCGTGTATTTATTGGAGTTGGCTGCAAAGGAGTTGAATTGAAGCTAATGGGTTAGGCTCAGGAGCGGGTAGTGCTCGCTTTGCTCGGGGAATATGAAGGGAAATAGTAAGGGCCATGTCCTTTGCAGTGCTAGATAGCGCCCTTCGACGAACAGAAGCTTTAATTTTCACAATAAAGGAATATTCTTAATTTTCCTGTCAACATAAATGGCCAAAACGTAATTCTTCTCTATATTTTCTCAAGAAAGTTCTGTTAGTAGCAGTTGCGTCGAAACCCGTTAAAATCAGGTCTCTTAATTTAAAAAATCGTTCCGAAGTGGTTGTACAGACTCTTTTCTTGATGACATGCAAAACTATCATGTCATTCTAGAGAATGGAGTGACAATTTATGGGTTCTTTTAGTTTGAATGCTAGAGGGATGTTGCTCACTACATCCCCTATTCATACATTACAAATTCAAGCCTGTAGCTAGCGCAATTTTGTAAGAGGAGCACTGGTAAGGGCGTGACACCCCAATACCAACTGGGGGCGTGGCACTCTTGTCGTTAACGAAGCTGCAAGAACATTGATCTTGATGCAGGGGATTTAGCATCCTGTTGGTCACAATGCGTCCTTAAACTTCTGTACAAAGATAAGAATTTTTAAGCACGACCCACACATGAAATTGCCTAGGCACATCCCTGAGCAAAGTTACTCAAAGCATATCAAAGTTGAGGCGAGAGTAGTGAGCATGCGTCAATAAAGGAGGAGCAGGGAAAGCCTCTATGAACGCAGTTATCAACATTGACATAGAGTGCACACAAACCAAGACATGGAAATACTTTAGCCAATTAAAAAGGATATGAAGAAAAATTGATAGAAGGAATAGAACTGACGGAGGTACAGTAACAGACAAAGTGTAGCAGCTTATGAGAAAGTGGAATGAAAAAGCTGTTAGTGAGTAGAGAAAGAATGGGCCTGGGGGCTTGCCCAGAGTATTCTTTTAGATCATGCACACTGGAATATCGTAAAATGTCCTTCTTCATGTA
>WIPJ01007016.1:44268-58379 GCA_018155075.1 Cassiopea andromeda
CCATTTATGTTACTGTGCCTCTTGTCTCGCAAGCAGGGATCCCAGAGGATATTTTTGAGTGGCTAGGGATGAGTGGCAACTAAATATGGTGGTATGGTAGTATGCAAGCACAGTAGTATGCAGGTAGTGCGGAAGCCTTTTACGGTGGTGGGAGCATGAAATTGAGGGTCAGGGATGGTGCCCCTGAAATGTTTTAGAACCATGCCTTAAAACTGTGAGAGAACGCTCATTTTGATTATAGAGATCTTTCCTGTCGAGAAAGAAACTGCAGATGAAACCATTAATAGACTGATGTTCGCTTGTTTTGATAAAATGAAAAAGACATCTTCGCTACTCCGTGCTTGTTGCAACAGCCCAACGATGTATTTTGGGGGGAGGTGTGGAGGGTGTTGCGTCTCCCAATATGTTTGAAATTACAAGAAAGCTGGTTAAAAGTCGGCCATGCTATAAGAGAGTTGGCCACAGTGTTTCTGTGACCTTTCTTTAGTGATAGTAGCAACCTCCCAAACGGAAAATGTCTCGGCACATCCCTGTGGCAGCCCTTCCCTTCTGATTTTGTGTCTAAGTTAATCAATGGCTGCTGACGGGTCGAAGGCTACTCGTTTTGTGGGGCATGGAAATTGTTTCTGATCACCCTGCGTGGCAGTGAAGACCTGTCGTTTGATTCTGACTTGCTGTATCGCATAAAGCAGCTCAATTTTGTATCTGTGGCTTCGAGCAATTAATAATGTTGAACATCAGAATTTGTTTGTTTGATTTATGTGTACATCACTGATTGCTAAATATCATGAAGTAAGATTGTTCTAATTGTTCCGAAAATGCTTATTTGGTTGTGGCCTAAAACAGCAAGAACACACTCTAACTGCCAGAACACAGTTTCTGGTACTGTTGAGCAAATTTTTTGACTTTGACAGCCCTGAACAGAATGTTGTATGCACAAACTGAAGTGGCCTATCAATATATGGGTAATCTTTTCAGCAGATAATCCCAGTTACTCTTTGGCAACGAATAGTAGGGGGCTATAGTAAACAATGTTAAGTACTGTTTACTTCTCCGCAGCCCTAGTTTTCACTACAGGGCTCCCGATTGCAGATCTTTTAAAATTTCACTACACATTCCATTTATTAAACACTCCCAACTAAGCAATTTTGAAAAAATCCAGCCCCCACTTTACTAACCTAAAGAACACAGAATTTTTAAAAGGATAAGTAGGTAAAAAACACTGAATTCGTGAATGCAAATGAGTATTTGCAACGAAGGGGATCAAAATAAACTATTTACCTTATACCTATGCAATGTTAACGACTATTTGCAATAATTTTGAAATGTTTGGGTTCCCATACAGTCTATTGAACATTGACCCTCAACTATTAACAACTCCCAAATTATGCAGTTTTAGCAAACCCCTTCCTTGTTATACCCTCTTCTATTCAGAGCCAAAGAGTAATCTCAATGTTCTAAGAAGCCCACCAACTGATTTGAGGCTACCAAAGGAAAACTCGAAAACTGGCCAAAGATGTTTTTCATTCAGAAGTGCTAAGACCTGGAATGACCTTTCATCTGAGGAAACGCTGGCATCATCCTTGTCTAGCTTTAAATAATGTTTATAGCTTATTGCATAAAGTTATTATAAAACGCAATTTTTTACGAAGTATCTTTTATCGTTAATATACATTTTGGTTATTAGAGGTTTTGGCATTTTAGAAAGTTTAAGGTTAACTTTGAATTTGGATAATGTTTTAGGATCGTTCTAAGTTTTTCTTTCTTGATTTTAAATACTGTATGTTCATTTTATAATTTATGTTATTTTATAATTTATGGTATTTTATATTTTCTGTTATTTTATTTATAATTCATGTTACTTTATAATTTATGTTTTTTATAATTCATGTTTTTTATAATTTATGTTATGTTATAACTTATGTTATTTTACAATTTATGGTATTCTATACTTTATGTTATTTTATAACTTATGCTATTTTATAATTTATGTTATTTAGGGCCTCTTGCAAATCAGCACTGCTGAAGAGCCACCATATTTGAAATGAAATGAATTAAACAAATACAAGCAACGATGCTACGATGGCAAGTACACATAGGGGCTATTCAAAAGGTACGTACGCTCTGAAGGGGGGAGGGGGTATTCAAAAGGTGTATGAAAGCGTAAAATGGGGAGGGGGGCTCCTCAAAGAATTTACGTAATGTAATGTAATTAATGTACGTAATGTACGTAATGTAATTCTCAAACATTGAATGCTTGGGAAGCATCCTAAATAAATATAACCATCTTTTAAGATTGTAAGCGAGTGCTTTTGATTTATATGCAAAACTGTGATAAGTTTAGCTTTTTCGGCCATGTATCGACTTTTTCCCACTTTGAAGATAGTGAGATAAACAATAAAGTCGAATATCTACGTGGGGATATAGTAACTTAGAAGTAGAATACGTAGGCTCAAGAAGGAGGGATACCTTCTTGGGCGTCGTGGTTAGGGGGAAGAGATGCCATGTTCCCAATTTTAATGCTTTGTCGGAAAATTTTCGAACTTTTGCTGTTGGTAAAGATAAAGGTTTCGAATTTTATCGGAAAATCATTGAAATTGGCCCCCTTTACTCTTCATGTGCCACGACACCCTTGAATACCTTCAATACTTACAAAAGCGCACATGAGCGAGGGGGTCAACAATCAACGAATACTGAGCATATGCACTTTTGAATGGTCACATACAGAAATTTCGACGAGATTCAGAGTTAGAGCATCTTAATACGTTGTCATGCCCAGTCGCAAGAGAAAACGATAAAATATTCAATGGGATAATAAAGAGTGATTAGCATCTCAACCCAAAAAGACTTTTATGAACATGAACCTTATGGAAGTATCCCATTTTCTTTCCATGACCACTAATCAAATTTCCAAGACTACTGTTAGTGACCAAGAATGAGTCACTGCAATCGAGCAAACCCGCTGGCTTGTATATCGCTTTCAATTTAAACTTAACGTTATATATTTTGCTAATGTCATTTAGATAAGAGATTGTAAGTATATGAAAATGATGTAGAAAACAGACTGTTTAATGACATCTTAAATCTGCAAAAGGTGCAGGAGCCAAATTAACCATGTTTGTGTGCTTTATTTAATTCAAAGGCTCAAGATTCCATTCTCTTTTGAAATCTTTTGAGTATTCTTATATCTACGGAAGTTTCTTTAAACAAAGGACTTTTTCGCATTTTAAAGGATTTCTCTAAGGAATTTTAGAATCTCAGGAAACGTTAGAAAGTCTTTAGAGTTGTCAGAAAGTGTATTAATAGTAGTTCAGAGTGAAATTGCTAATCATAACATTTCATTTTGGCCGAAGAAGACAAGTATAATCAGCTATACAAGCTTTGATATAGAGCTTGGAGTGGTGTCGAGGTTATCTTATTCCGTAGGCAGTCTAGATTTGTTGGAGGATGACTGTTTGCCTAAAAGAGGGCTAATTTTTCCTTGTGCCTCAGAAGCACATGTGAACAATATAGTATGTACTTGTCAATTTTGTAGAACACTGACTAAAGTTCTGGCCGAACGATCCAACATTTCATCCAAAATTCGTCTAACAAATGTTGAATAGCAGTATAAAGAGTGGTAGCCAAACGATTCAGCATTTGCTGGATGAAAATATTCTACGTTTGAGAACTTGTGAGCAGTCTAGATCACAGAAGAGTACACATGGCACAGATTTGTATCAAGACAACACTTAAGTAATATACCTACGTCTGTGAAAAGACGCAAAGCTTCTGTGATTGTAGCACTTTTGGAAATTGCTGAATCTCAAGAAACAAAATATTACTGGGATGATGTAATCTGCACGATGTCACGTACGTCACCCAACTTTAAAGCCTTCTGCTAGAAGAAGGTTTTGCTGTATATGGAATTATTTTGTAAATACTTAAGCTCTGTGCATTCGGATGCTTCATTAGCATTTTAGTCATTTTATCTCAAATTTTTCGTATTGGATGTGGCGTACGTCACGTAAGAATGACCCAAAAAGACTTTATTAACGGGGATAATGCTCAATTTTCAGTGAGGTAATTGATAATGCTGTATAGCATGGCTCCTCCACATTAACTAAATACGTCATCGGAATTAAGAAGAGCCAAGATCCAAACATCTCCCAAGTATAACAATGTCTAGCTTGTTGCCTGTAGAGCCATTAGCTCAGAAACTTGACAGGGCAGTTCAGTAAAGTAATGTTGGTTCAAGAACAACAGTTAAAAGGTGTTATTGCTGTTCGTCCATATTGTTGAGGAAATGCCTAAAGAAGCTATTTTGCTTATTCTGGAAATCTAAGGAAATGTTGAAATTTTGAATCTCGTTTTAAGAAAATAGCATTTTCAAGTACCACACCCAAAAATTATTACGCAATCTGGTTGCCGCATCCATTTCAAAATCTTGCTAGTGTTCCCTCAGCCCCCTCCCCCCTAAAATTTTCTCTTCGAATTTGGACGAATTGAAAAATTGATCTTGGTGAGAAATAATGGGAAATGTCCCTCCGTGGCTCTAAAGTTGTGTACAGCTCTCTTATTCTAGCAACAAACAATTTATTATCTTTAAAAAATTCACCTTCCACCAATAAATCGCTATTTTCGTTAAGCTCTGACAGCTCAGTTTGTACTGCTACAATAGTTTTGCCGAAATGCGAACGTCGATACACTGGATACTATAAATTTTCGTTTCAGTGAAGGAAATTTAGCAACAACGGCGGGTAAATGTAATGGCGACTTTCCAAAGTCAATAGTTGCTTTGCGCGCAACGAGAATGTCTTTACTACTTTTCATATGATTCTGTTGTTGTCATCAACAGTTTGTTTGAAAACGGGACTATTCAATTTGATAATAATGTCTGATTTTCCAACACTGGACAAAGAGGCTCCACAAACACTAAAGAAATCCATACAACACGAAACTCGGGCTTGTCACCTAACTAGACATAAATCATTTTGGACGTTAGTATAGTTTTATAGACGTCTTTCCGCACAAAAAGTAGCAACTTTAGCTTTATCTGGTACTTTTCACAATTCATTTAACATTTTTTCCTACATCTAGTCAATTCTGACTAATTTCAGAGTTTTTAGGAATATATGGCTGATTACACTTATTTGCGAAATGCTTTCGTTTTCCGCAATTCCAGCACTCAATGTCCATTCTCCTATGCCGAAGCGCAAGAATGTAGTCCTGGGGGCTCAGTAGGGCGCAGCCCCCTTGCTAAATATTGAAAGATTACGGGGGCAGTCTCCCCTTTGAATGCTATGTTCTTAAATTTTTTCTTAAATTTTCTACCTCAGGATTCGCAAACTCTTTTCAACATTTGTTCACGATACAGTTGCAGGCCCTTACCAATGGGGTGTCACATGTTTCCAAGCAAAAATTCTGGCAACAAATCAACCAAATTTTACATACATACATACATTTCAGTTATTTACAGACGGTTGCCCATTCAGCGTAGCTAATTTCCAAGTAGCCGTCTGTTTTCCAACAAAAAGCTGAAAATTTATATAAAAAGGAAGCAAAAATAACATTTCTTAAAAGTCTACATATTAAAGTTCAAAACTGGCCTATATGCAACAACTAACAGCAAATATGATTTGAAAAACTCCGCTTTCAAGTAAATATCTACAGATATGATTTGAATGATGCCAGGGATGTTCTCAGTTAGGAGACTATTTCATGATTTTGCTCCTCTGAAAGAATCTCCCTTTTGCCCACTATTAGTTTTTTCAATGCCAACTGTAAATCATTTTCCATATTTCTTAGAGCCTTTAAGGATATTGAGAGTTTCGAATTAGAAGCTTCCTAGGGAGATTTGGAGTTTTGTCTCATATGCAAAAAGTTTCCTTATATATCTCGAGCCAAGGTTTGCTTAACATTGGTCCAGCAGGGGCATCAAACGCACTGTTAATCATAATTCTAACTGCTCTATTCAGTAGTTTTTGGAGTTTATTTATATCAATTAGACGGCAACATCCCCAGACAGAAGGCAATATCAAAAATGGGGTTTAATTATGCTTATATAAAAGTTATTCAAGATATATTGTGTTAGAAACTGTTCTGCATGCTTCAGTACTCCTATAGCATGGGAAACCTTCCTTCGATATTATATCCACGTGGATTTTCTAAGTGAGCCTATCAAACTGAATACCAAGATATTTTGCTTCTTTGACATTTTGGATACTTGTGTCACGTATTTTCAAGTCTAATTCACCTAACAACTTTTGATCTTTTTGGCGAGTTAAGATATTAATTGAAACAGTTTTAATTACATTTAAAGATAGCCTGTTCTCTTTAAGCCAATGATCTAGGCTCTCATAATCTTTGTTAGTAGCCGCACTCAGCTGATCTAAACTAGCACCACGAAGGTAAAGAGCAGTACCATCGGCATACATGGAAAAAATACAGTTTTTTTATGACTTTGGGAAGATCTTTGATGAAGGTATGAGAAAAGAGAGGACCAATGCACGAACCTTAAGGTACTTCAATGTCAACTGTATTAATTCGGGAGTCTGTCCCATTAACCCTACTAATGTCTTTCTAGCTGACATATAAGATACAAACCAACAGAGTTGACAATTGCAGAGGAGCATTAATGATCTACAGCATCAAATGTCTTTTTAAGATTGATAAATGCAGCTCCAACCATCTCACTACTAT
Source organism: Cassiopea andromeda (assembly GCA_018155075.1). Taxonomy (NCBI): domain Eukaryota; kingdom Metazoa; phylum Cnidaria; class Scyphozoa; order Rhizostomeae; family Cassiopeidae; genus Cassiopea; species Cassiopea andromeda. The sequence goes on from WIPJ01007016.1 coordinate 50,950, forward strand.
TCTCAAGCGAAGAGTATTAATCATCAGTACTTTTTAGCAGGCAAGAAACTTTAGAATGAAGAGCTCTAAATCCAGATTGTTTCTGGGATAAAAGATTGCTTTCATTCAGATAATTGCATAGCGGATTATAAATAATCTTTTCAAAAAGCCCAGTTAGAACTAGTTAGATTGAGATTGGTCTTTAGATAGACCATTCACTTTGATCACCATCCTTGAAGATAGATATTACTTTATCAATTTTCTATGATTCTGGGAATATGCTGTTGCTAGTTGAGATGTTCAAGGGTTGGGCAATGGACTCAGAAACATGTAGTACAGGAAACTTTAGAAAATAGGAAGAGATTTTGTCATTACCGACGGCTTTAGCAGTCTTCATCTGATTCATAGCTTGTCTTAATCATGAAGGTTGCATCATGGGCACTAATAGTGTATTCACCGCTAAGTAGGGAGTTAGAGATACAGGGAATTCCATAGTCTAGGTCTTTACCAATGGAACGAAGTATTTGCTCATGGAGTGAGGAATGGCATCATATTGAAGAATCTCCTTCCATCAACATTCAAGCTATTAATACTAGTTGATTTTGTCCCTTTATTTAAGAATTGGCTTTGTTGAAGATTACGAGGACTGCCCCTATTGTTTAAGCCTATTGTTAAGCCGTTGAAGTTTAAAGCCAATCATTGACCGGGGAGTCTATTGCCATGCGCGAGCCATGCACTATCCCATTGCACTGCCCACAATCAAGCAGAATGTAAATATGCCTTCTACGCATCCTCTTAGAATCCCTTTGGGGAATGACTGTTAACGCGTAAGCTTGAAGGATTCGTATCCCCAACAAGTTTAATTTCTCTCAAGTGGCTTTTATATTACCTTCCTCACTGGAAATTTTTTCAGGGAAGTGGCGTGATTTCTGGCATTTCTGTATTTCATCATTACAGTTGTAGAATTATTTTTAGCAGCTGCTTTTTTCAAATGGTCTCTCCTTCGAAAAAGATTTTTGAAATCAGTTGAGATACAAGGACAAAACTCTAAGATACTCTAATTTCTCGGTATGGTCAATTAGAGACAAGAATAAGGATGACCATTAGATGACTAGCTTGTTTAATGTCCGTAGATGATCGAAGAATCTGCTCCCAGGGAGTCCTAAGCAACATCATCCAGTAAATCCTTTTGCGAGAGCCTTTTCATTGTTTTGGTTTTTATGACTTTATGATCACGTTTCAAGGACCCATTCAATCTACATATGCAGTAAACCAGGAAATGATCACTCATAAAGACACTGATGTCTCCATAGTGAATAACATTACTGTCAAGATTCTTGGCAACATAATCAATTATTGTTCAGCACCCCAGACATAACTGAGTTCCCTCCTTAATTAGTCGCTTGAAAGAAGAAAGATCATAAACATATAGATGCATGGTATTGTTGTTACTTTCAATAACTTTGTCCAAAAAATCCTCTCAAGTAATTCAAAAGAGCTGACGAGGTCACTAGAAGGTCTGTACCAAGCAATTATCATGAATGGTTTGCATTTTAGAGGTCGAATATCGACGCATATGTAAGCCCTAGGTCCCCTAGAGAACCTGCTTAGAAATAGACCAGCGCGCTACAAAATAATGTTATAGCTCGGCACAAACTTAGTGCTCAGTGCAATATCGAGGAATGATTTGCAGTTGCTTTTAACGATTCTAAAGGGCGCAGTGTTCAAAGGGCGTGGTCTCAAACATTCTTTTTAGAGCTCCTTTATTAAATATTTAGCGCTACACCCCTGTCCAGGTGTTCTAGACTTTACCTCCCTAGTACTGGCATAATTGCAACCTGGTTTCGGTGGACCAGCTTGCAACTATACCAGCAGTAGGATTTTTAAATTTTCATGGCAATAAAACGATTCTGATTATGCATAAGTGTTTTTGTACCTTCAAGTAGTTCCGAAAACCCTTTAGTACTAGGGTAGCGGCCACACTAAGGCATTTTCGTATCAAAACGCATACATTTAGATGCATCGAAATGTATCTAAATGCATCTAAAGTGCAAAAACGCATCTAATTGTATGCGTTTCATACGAAAACGCATTAGAGTGGACGTTACCTAGGACAGAATGTTTCACTGGGCTGAGTCAATGACCTGGATCTCACTCCTTTTTTCAAAATTAGGTATAGATTTTGTGTACGAGGCTTTTGATAAGCAAGGTCTATATCTTCAAATTCTTCACCCCAAAATATCCTTTTGATTGTTGGCTTCAGGTCTTTAATAAAATATTCTAGGGGCTTGTCCTTTTGCAACACTGGTGACTTGTAGCTCCATTCCAGCTGCACCAAACTCCAGACTTCCTCATAAAAATCTGCCACTGATTATGGAGCTCTTGGTACCAAACTCTTGGTACCAGACTCCTCGAACCATATTGCATCCTGGATCCTTTCTGCACCAGATCTGTGGTGAGCAGGGACCTTTAGACAAACTCGACAATTGAAATTTTGCAAGTTTTGGTGAGCCATTTTTTCTGGAAAAATTTTTGCTAGAATCTGTGCCGAGCAGATATCCCAGAATACATACTAGGGTTACGCCACTTATGAAGAGTCATCTTCGTAAATTTGAGGTCGCTATGGGATTTGGGTTCCGAGTCCAAGTATTGAGTTTCAAAAATATAATGAATTTGCTCTTGGAGTAGTGGAGAATGTCAACTGGAGCTGAAGCATGTACTACCGCAAATCCGCGAATTAGCTTCCCCTCGAATAAACCCCATCCAAGCATGTGACTGTACCTATTTGAGAGAGCTAGGGAAGATAAGTCAGCCATTAGTTAATGAAAATTTGCCAGTCCTTTAAAAACATCCTATTGCTTGTATGTGTAGTATGTGTTTGTGTGTAGCATCTAAGAAATAGTTTACTAGTAAAAAAATTTCAACTGGAATATGACCAACTATCAAGAAAAGTTTAAAACTCCCCTCGAATAAACCCCTTTGAACAAGCTCCCATGCAAAAATCCAAAAAGTAAGTAAGTCCCCGAGGAGCTAAACCGAGGACTTACGGTATCTGCCGTTTCTTACTTTTACTACAGTAAGATCCAATAGAAGCATGAATCGGGGCAGTTTCTAGGCATTTTCCTGAGGAATGTGGGATTTTCATTTTGCTTACACAATAGGCGTGGTTCCCAGTTATCCTTTTCTCTACAATATTTAAATGCTCTTCTTGAGTTTCTAGATTACAAAGTTGGAAAAAATTTACTGATGAAGTGGAAAAGTTGGCTATTTGCCGACAGAAGAGGAAAAGTAGCCATTTGCCTACAGAACTTTGGATAGTGGGTGTAACTCCCTTTACTTCACCGTAGGAGCAGACGTTTCATGAATGGATTTCCTGGTGATTATAACATTCCCTCGTGACCCCTAATTCCAACCTACGTCAAGAGATGGCTTTGGAAAGTAATTTAAATTTAATTACTGCTACAAATCCCACCGATATCTTTAGATGGCAACCAGGGGTGATTTCTAGGGGGGCTCAGGGGGCGGAGTTCTTGGGGGGCTCAGCCCCTAAAAATTCTTGCATTTGCCTTGCTTTTCAAAGTGCATTGAACTTGCTTCTAAAGTGTTTTGTATTGCTATGGTTAATTATTCACTGGTATATGGTAATTGAGACATTTCTAATTGTTTATTATACTTTATTAGTACTAAACCAAAGTATCATCTCTGCGTCTTTAAAGCTATGGGCGTGGTTAAAGCTAGGTCACACCAAAAGTATGGGCGTGGTTGAACCTAGGGCCCCTTGTTAAATTTTTGGAAATCACCACTGGTGGCAACACTGATTTTTAAGTACTTCAACATCTTCATAAATAACTGAATCCCACAAATTACATATAGTGTAAAACTGTGTTTACTAAGCACAAAGTCAAGGCTCAAACTGTTTATTCTGCATTTGTACAAGTCATCAAACATGCCTATCGAATATCAATGCTAGCTGTTTGTGGCCATGTGTGTTCGTCAACATTGCAAGCTACTAAAAACGTTTTGAGATTAGCATACCTGTTTTTTATCTTCATTGTTTCGTCTGCTAGCAATGTTTCTATGTGTTTCAGATTTCATGAAGTTCAAATCAATTTTCCTGTGCAACCCGGTCGTATTTAAAGAACATTTGGGCTGATGTTGCAAGCCCACAACAGCCTTGACTCTATGAGTCTTGTCAAGCGGTCCAGCAAAGGAGCATTTCTCTCTAATCACGAAAAATGTTGCCTCTTTCATTGCTGAATGTTCACCAGAAGCATCACTGCAGGGCTTTTTTACCCATAAAGTTTCATATTTGTAGACTACAATTAAAATTTATCAAGCTTTTACCACTACAAGGAAAGAGCTAGGAAATTTTAGACCAACAGCACATTGAAATTGCTACCCCGTTCAACGTCAAGCTCCAAAACAATGCGAATATGACATTTCTCTAGAATTTAACTCGTACTGACACATGTTGTTTGTTGTATGACAAATAGTTTGCTATATTCACGCTTTGCGTACGCTTTCACAGCAATTTGGCTCGCTAAATTAAGAAGATTTTAAGAAACTTTTAGAACTAAAATGTGGCCAAGAACTAAGAAACTTTTAGTACTAGGCCTTGAGCTAGGTTTCTTATAAAAGACCGTATATTTCATTGGGGCCATGTCTATGTCAGATTACTTTTGTAATTAATTCTTATCTCTAATTTGCTGTCTGCAGCCAGGAAGAGAATAAGTTAGTAGATAACAATTATTACGACTATCAAATGTATTTCATTGTGTTAAAACCGGGGGTGCATAGATACAGTAGCAAAATTGCTGGACTGTATTTGTTGTCCTCACAACCTGTATCCTGCGCCGTTCATAGAAGTTTTCTTGGTGGGTGTGAGACTATCATGATCTTGGCTATTAGCTTTCCGTTATGCAACAGTACCTATTTCTTCCTTTTTGGATCCCTTGTATACAAAAGTGCAAAACTTTGCTATCAGTTTTCAAGTATACAATATTAATAACGAAATTTCGAGAAAAGTTAAGAAAATTGAGGCTCTGGCAAAATGACGGTTTTCTTATAAGAAAAACGTGTATTTTATATTATTTTATACTTATATTCTTATTCTATTTATATTATTATATTCTTACAGAGTCTGTTTAGATGTTGGAAAGATATGGCCAACATTTACCGTCAAAAAGTAGTAGTTAATTTTCTCCATAGACCGTTTCAAATTGCTTTGAAGAGTTTCTCGTAAAAAAAACGTGCACGGTACACCTAATTCTAGAAAGCCTAGAATTTAAGACACTTTTCGAGCTACGAGGAAAGAGTTATGAAACTTTAAACAATTTGCAAATTAAAGCCGTTGTCTAGTTCAATGTAAAACTGAACCAAAATAATGTGAACAGGACATTGCTTTATATGTTAGCTCTCACTGGCGCATTATGTTTGTCATAATGCTATTAGTACGCTATATAAACGTTCTGTTAACGTTCTAACTGCAATTTTGTTCATTAAAATAAAGAACTTTAAAGAAATTTTTAGAACTAGAATGTGGTCAGAAGTTAAGAAACTTTTACTACTAGGCCTTGAGCTAAGTTTCTTATAAAAAAACGTGAATTTAATGGATTGATTGGAATTCAGTTCGTGCTGCTGCAAGCAAACAGCTTCAGTTGCTGTTGAACTTGTCGCTAGGCACAGAATAATCATTTCTGCAACTTTACTTGGGCAGAGTCAACACAGAACACGCTGTCAATTAGTCTTTAGTTTTGCCAAACGCAAAACCGATATCTCATCCTGTTTTTGTGTACTACTGCCCAACAATCGTTGACTTTGCCATGTCTTTGTTTACCTTAGATGCTTCATGTGACAGTGAGCAGTGCTTATTAAGATCAAGTCTGTTCTAGCGTACCATTCATTCTACATTGCCAACCATTCATTCGGCCAACTGGCCTCTTATCAGAACCGTATAGAGAGAAATTTAGTACACATATGGCCAGTCACTTCGGGGTCAATCAAATATAACGCATCTACAAACTTTCGAAGAGTTTGATTTCCCCGTTTTGGGAGACTATGCGCTTGTTTACTCCACATTTGTGCGCAAGAATACCCTCTTTGCCAATCTTATATAACATAACATAATATAATATAATAGAATATAACATAATATGATACAATACAATATTATACTACATTATATTATATTATATTATATTATATTATATTATATTATATTATATTATATTATATTATATTATATTATATTATATTATATTATATTATATTTTATTTTATTATATTATGTAAGATTGGCAAAGAGGGTATTCTTGCGCACAAATGTGGATTAAAAAAGCGCATAGTCTCCTAAAACGTAATTGTTTTACACGCATTATATATTCAGCAACTAAAACACTATTAAATCCAAACGAAAACTTAACCCTATAAACAAGCGCTGATCTTCCAGGTATTCGTGTTTTAACTAGAGTCTAGCCCTTCAAATATGTTTTCAGTTGTTTTTGTAATCTTCTTGAACATGCACCATATGAAAGACCCCCTCTTAGACTAGCCTTTCACCTGTTTCAGATCTTTTTCGATCCAATGCAAAAGCACTACATGTCAGCCCTGGATATTAAAGGCAACCGTCTTATCAGACGATTTTGTGCCTTCTTCTGGACACAATTCGTATTCAGTAATGCAGAGCAGCATCTGCGCGGAAGATAAAATCCCTGAAAAAGAACAATCCAAAAATGCACTTGCCCTATGAGCGTATACGTTTCGATAACAATTATATGCGAAGCGTTTGCATGTAAAAGAAGTGTAATTTGGGATTACTCTTTTTAAGCTAGGTTAACCACTTTGTCCCTTGAAGGAGTGAGACTACATTAGGTTCAATGATATGCATAAGTACATCGTTATGTTACAATCACTGCCAAAGTGTAGATTTGTTTACAGTACCCCTTTTCCTACTTAATGACTTCTGAATATGACTTGGTGACGCTACAACACAATAGTCGACAATGTAAATTCAGAAGCAGTGGGAACTTCAACCATCGATTGCAGTTGTTCAAATTGTTGACAAAACTCGAGTCTCAGAACAAGCGACTGTATGGCCCCTGCTTCTTTTAGTTTGGGCTATACCCTTCAGTAGCCGCTATTCCAGTTGCTAGTAGATCATGACGTTGGGACTTGAATTTCTAGATTTTCCAGCAAAACCTCATGTTCCTTCATCGCTCAAAGTTCCACATGGCACAAATAAATCTAATTAAAGCTGACTTAGCATTTCAATTCCTTTACTTACGTAATTAGCATGCTACGAAATACGTGAAATAATGCTGAAGTCGATACCTGTTAATAATTAGTTAGCACACTTCAGATGAATCAGCTTTTAGTGATTTGATTAGAGGTACCAATGATCTCCGGACAATCACATCTTTAGATTTTCAATGCTACTGGCCACAATCGCAGCA
>WIPJ01007016.1:75893-88609 GCA_018155075.1 Cassiopea andromeda
GGCAAGCGAACATTTGAGGTGGGATTAGTGATTCTCGCGAAATATACAGCTACAACAAATTGCAAGACAATGGCAACAACACTGGCTGAAAAATTAATCGAAAAAATGGACAGATATGGGAATGTTGAGATGAAGTTTGACAAAGATTTTAAATAATGAATGATTTGAGTGATGGTTTTGGTAGTTGAGAGGAAATTGTATTTTTTTCAGTGAAAATTCGAATGACCCCATGGGAGCTTATTTGAGGGTGGGGCTTATTTTGCAAAAAATATTCTAGAATGGGACTTTTTCGAGGGTAGGGGATTAATCGAAAACTTTTGATACCTCTATCTGTGGCTACATCACTGTCCACCTAGCAATGACTGGATATCCGATAGCAACAGTGGAAAGATGAAGCCAGCAAGGAAATAAGCATTTCCGTGACCCTGGATAGTTCTATTCAATGCCTAGCTCATACGCCAAATTCTTCGTAGCAAATTGAACTCACGAAATCAAAAAAATCTAAGGCAGTGTTTCCATGGAATGCTTCAATTTGGAACTGATTCGTGAAAACTGTGTAGGAGACAAATGCCTACCAGGTGTGCAAGAAAATAATAGAAGAGCAGAGGAAGCGCGCCAGTAACTTTTGTCGAGTGTTGTTCACTTCCTATCGGTGCCCATTTGGAACTGTTCCAACCGTTTCCATGAGTACGGTCCTTATGATATGATTGATATGATATGATATGATATGATATGATATGATATGATATGATATGATATGATATGATATGATATGGTATGATATGATTGATATGATATGATGTGATATGATATGACGTGACATGATATGATCAATTTATTTACCTTTGGCTTCTAACAAGGTATAGCGTACTAATGCTAATTAAAGCCAACCTACTTAAGCAAATAAAAGAAGGGAAACTGTAAAACCTAATTACAAATACTACAACTTTTTTTATTTACAAATATCCTACAACTGGTATAAACTTTGTGCACAATCTGCAGTTGCATGTATTTCCATAATTTTATGTGTTCCTTGAACTCCGATAGAGTGCTAGAACTTTCTATTTCTTTTGGAAGAGAAGACCATAAAAGGTAACATCTGTACATTATATTTTCAGTGCCTTATTTGGACTTCATTCGAAAGCGACCCATTTGGAACCGATTTGCTGTTCCGAAAGGAACCTTTCCAAGCAGCCTTATGGAAACGCGAGATCTGCTGGTGCCAAGAATGTTACGGTTCCTATTGGAACCGGTCCCATGGAAACGCAGCCTAAGGCATCGTTCACACTAGAACAAAACAGAACGGAGCTATACGCTTCGATATGGTACGGAACAGAATGGAACTTTTTTTGAAGTGTTCAGACAGCAACTAGAATGTTGTGAACGGAAGCGATATTGCTTCACAAATACACATATCAGGTTTCACTAACCATAGTCACAATTCCCCTAGCTCGCAAACAAGTCCCTCATTTGTGGCCTTTTCTTCTTGGTGAATAATCAAGTTCCCTGCCACAACATTTTCTCTCACAAAATTGGTCTTGGACTATCCTGGATATAACTATAACTACCAATTCACGCTTGCCTAGCTCTTTTGTAGCTTCTGTATGCCATTTGATTCAGGGTTAAACCATCTGTATTCTCCGATGATAGGCAATGCTGTTTAAAATCACAAAAGCAGTGGTTTGTAGTCGGGCGGGTACCAGATAGAAAAGTTCTCCTATAATTCGAAGAAACGTGCTTCTTTAAGCCATTTTTTGGAATATTCTCATGCAAAGGTATATAGATGGCGCCACAATACATAACGGAATTGGCCGAACAAGTGTTCACACTTGATTAGCGGCGTTCCGTTCCTTTCCATGTAACGGAACGGCTCACTTTTTTGAGCGTTCTGCTTTTCGGACTGGAAAGTAACACTGCTAATCCTTTAAGTGTGAACACCTACTAAAATACTTTTGTTTATTGGACCACTTTGGTGAGCTCCTTTTCGTTCCGTGTTGTTTCGGTCTAGTGTGAACGGGGCCTACGTGTGCATTAACTTCGACCGTAGTGCGGCGTCTGAAATCAAGTTGACATAAATGCAGCATAACTCCATCAGAGCTACCGCATTTAAATGTTAGCTCAATCTGAACTTCATGTTGGTTACAAACGCCAAGTTTGTGTTGCCACAAATTAATTGAGCTCTAGCATTTAATCAGATTGTCACAGATATATACCGATTAAAATCATTTGCGCATGTGTTATTTCAAAAAGTGTACTAAACTGTGTTGGCCTTAGCTCATCAATTAAAGAACATTTTGTTGCATCGTTCTTTTTAGAAGTAAAGAACTTCATGTTCTATTTCCAACCATGATAGAGGTGTAGTATTCTTCAGATTCGGCATCAATGTCCAGATATTTTGGTATAAGAAAAGAAAGACTTCATTTTCTATAGGGACAAAGGACTCAGATTGTGTTCAACAATTCAAAAAGAAATCAAATTTCTGAATAGTGACTACTGCGACTGCAAACTTACAGTGCACATTCTTCAGCTGGAATTTTTATAGCTACAAAATACTTTAGCATGAAATTTGAATTTTTGAAATGTTGCAGAAGACTATCTTTATTTTAAAAATAACAGTATCAACTCTATAATTTAGGAGCTACAGGCTAGTATCTGTGTTAGAAATTGCTGAGAATTTTCGTCCTTAAAGAAGCATTTAAAACAACAGAAGGATTTATTTTTTCAAAATGTTTCTGAAAGCTCTTTGAATTTAAGTTGTTTTTATTTTACAAGAATATTTCTTTTGGCCCAGTACTGAAACTTTCTCTACTTTTTCATGATTCCAGTATCAATACTTTCTTAACAATTCTTAGCAAAATTTTTTTGAGTTAAAATGTTTTGCACTTGCATATTAGAGGAAAGTTAAAATGGCTGAAATTTGATAAGTCTTACTAAATAGCAGATATTAAACTGTTGGTGGAAAGCCAATATAACATACCTAGCATTTTGTACATAAATAAATCTCATTTGAAACACTTATACACTTATAAACTCTCTTAGGTCTCGAAACTCCAGTACTGAACTTCCTTAACTTTTTCAGCAATCGAGTACTACTTTCTTATAAACCACTTTCTTATAAAGAATAAATCTTGTAGGAAGATTCCTTGCGTGAACAGAGCTTGTCAACCAGCTTTCATCTTTGCAATAATAGTCAGCTTTGATAATGGCTCAGAATATAATCCAAGCTCATTTGGGTAGTACTATTTGTCCAGTGAATGGTACATATACCTTTGGTTTTTTTCTCTCATGGATTAGTTTTCAAAAGTATGTGAAAATAAATCTTTGATCATTGTGTACATGGGAATCAACGATTTAAACATGTCATGGCAGCTAGGCAGAAAAAGAAAACCGAAGATGGAGTATGAGAAAGATATTTCAATTATTTGTCAACTCAAATATGGCACTTAAAACCTTACAATGCATACAACCTTCGTATTGGTCAAAGAATCTCATTCTAGCATTACTGGAATAACAGACTGGAATAACAGGGCTAGCTGACATAATAGGGAAGGATGGTTAGGGATGGATGGGACAATCCCAAACATGTTTCCTAATTGAAAATACTAGAGGTGATTGGAATAAATGGGGCTTTAGATTTTGCTCAGAATGTGTAGATAGGATTGTTGAAATTATTATCTAAATTTTCGGAACTTTAGAGAACTATTCGATAGAAGGTGGTAGAAAGTGTTTTTTTACGTAAATAAAATGTAAGCTGAAATATAAATTTTTGGATGGCGTTGGTGTCTAAGTTCATTAGGCCTATGCGCTCCGGAACCATTACTTTCGCACTCAAGACTACACGAGGCGATACGACTACATTCGATAGTAATCTTTGCAACATCATGGTAGCTATGTGAACATCCGGTAGTAATAACTCTTTTGCTATTTAGTAAAGCAAGGATTGAAAGGAATTCCTTCAAAAATAATGTACGCATCTCCGTTTACCCTAGGTTCACATTCTCTCAAACTTCTTACTATTGCTGATCTTTTTGTAGTTAATGAAGGAAAATGCAGCCTCTGTAGAAGTTTGAAAATGAAGGCGACGACAAAAAGAGTTACCATCGTAAATTTTCTCAGTATAGTAAAGAAGACTATTCCAATATGATGACAATTCCATTATAGGACAATTCCGATAGTTTGGCACTACCATAGACAATCCCAAACACGTTTTGACCCAAACTTGGGCTATCATATCAGTTGGAACTATCATAGTAACTAGCCTATTTATGCCTAAAATGATCACATGCGATATATACATACATACATACATACATACATACATACATACATACATATATACATACATACATACATACATACATACATACATACATACATACATACATACATACATACATACATACAATCATACATATATATTGATCCCACCATTATTAGAGAAGGTAAGTTACAACGGTTTCTTCGAGATCTTAAAAAGAATGGTAAATTTGATACAGACATATACAGTAATATCTATCCAACCGGTTGACAGCCAGCACGTATTTATGGTTTACCTAAAATGCACAAGACTCAGTCTCCTACTGCTATACCACCGGTTAGAACCATCGTTTCCTCTCTGAATACGTTTAATTATCAGTTAGCGAAATACCTATGTAGCCTTCTTCAGCCACCTTTACCTAATACATATTCTCTTTCTGACACTTTTTCTTTTGTCCAAAAACTCAAAACTGTTGATATTTCTAACAAACTTCTGATTTCTTTTGACGTGGTAAGTTTATTTACTAACATTCCTTTTAAAGAGTCTATTTATCTTGCTGTCTCTTATATTGCAGAAGGAAATCCTATTTCCAAGCTTTCTAAAAATGACCTAACTAAGCTTTTCTCATTTGCTAAGTCTCAAACCAGCTTTCTTTTCAATGGTAAAATGTATGATCAAACACATGGTGTTGCTATGGGCTCTCCTCTTGCACCTGTTCTCGCTAATCTATTCCTAGGGCATTATGAAAATATATGGCTCAACAACTATCAAGGTCCTTCTGTTCACTTCTACAGACGATATGTAGATGATACCTTCTGCCTTTTCAATACTGAACATGATGCTTTGCTATTCTTTGAATTCCTCAACTCCCAACATCCGAACGTTAAGCTTACCGTAGAAAAGGAAACGAACGAGGTGTTGGCTTTTCTTGATGTCTGCATTAACAATAAGGACCCTTGCAGCCTCTTAACGTCAGTACATCGTAAAAAGACCTATTTTGGATTGCTTACTAATTTCTTCAGCTTTACCTCCTATTCTTACAAAATTGGTCTCATTCGTACCTTATTAGATAGAGCTTATAAAATTAATACCACTCTTGCTAAACTTAATGACGATGTTAAAAAGCTTTTCCATATATTCAAAAGGAATCAATATCCTGAAAGCTTAATAAGTAGAGTTGTCAAACCTAATCTTGATACTTCTACATCACCTATTGACACCTCCACTATTTATTTTAAGTTTCCATTTCTTTCTATTTCTAGTTTTACTCAGCGCAAGGTACGTATGCTCGCTACAAAGTATTGTAAAAATCTTAGTATCAAATTAGCATTTTCCTCTTTTACAGTTAAAAACTAAATTTCAGTTAAGGATTGTGTGCCCAGATTGCTCCACTCCTGTGTAGTATATAAATTCACTCGTGCGGGATGCTATTCCGTTTATATTGGCGAAAAATCTCGCCATTTATCCACTCGAGTGCGTGAGCACCTATTTGCAGATAAAAATTCCCATATTTTTCAGCATGTAAAGAGTTCGAGTTCGTTTAGGGATGCTTGTGGTGAGGGATATTTTAAGGTGTTGGATTCGGCAAGCACATACCACAGCTTAGAGATTAAGGAGGCATTACATATCGTGTGGGAAAGGCCTAATTTAAATAAACAGTTACAGCATTATAACGTTTCACTGAGTTTTTAGCTTTCATTCTTTTTCGTTGTTTTGGTTGTTTTCGTTCCCATTTTCCATTAATATATTCGATTGATAGTTATATATTCTAACTGTAAATCTTTACTCTATTCAACTGATGATGGTTATGGTTTGATGAACAGACCAAATGCTTTGCAAATTGAAAAATATTGTAGTGCTTTTTCGTATACTATCTGACGTTAAATATATATATATATTTATATTTATATCACTGATTGCTTTCGTACACCTTGCTCGAAATCACAAAAATCAAAGAAACCACAAATAGTCACAGAGATCACAACGCAATGACAGAAATCACAAAAAAGTCACATGACTTCTTGAAATCAAAAGGTCTCGCACACTTTTCAGTTAGTGATTTTTCCCTCGTATACAGGCATGGTAAAATTATGATTTTGAATCGTTGATTGCTAGTGAACGTAGCTCTTTAGCGTCGTCTTTTCATCGTGCCATTTTTTTGTCATGCATGCTACTTCAGCTATTATATTTTAAACCTACTCTGTTTACTAATCTTCAAAAGTGTAATCTTTTCAGCTTCTTCCAGTTTTATAATTTTAAGGATCTTGGATATAGGTTGTATTGTTTAGTTTGTTTTCAGAATCAATCAACTTGTGTTCCACTACAAATGAGTGATCGTTTCCAGGTGTGAATTTCCTTTACTAGCACAGCGATTCTCTGTTCTGGATTCAATTCTCCCGGCTGCATAAGATAAATCTTTAAGTTGCCACCTTAGATTAAGCCATATACTCAAATTAGCCCCCACCCTAAAGTAACAATTTCAAACGCTTCTTAATTCAAGTCTTTCACTCCTCACCGTTTGTCGTTGTTCTAAATCTCTCCCATGCCGTCTGCAACTCAGCATCTTATAAAGTTGCTTTCTGATTACGGCATTGAATACGCAAGAAATAATTGGGTTTATGCATGAGCTGGCCATTGCTAATGTCCAACCCCAGCACAGCATATATTCTGAAACAGTTTTTCCGTAATTCAACACAGTTAGGACACTTACAATGCCTACGGGTGTGTAGCATATACTAATAGATATCACAATCAGACCACCGACTGACACAAGGCTCTTTTCTTTTTTTGCTCTTGCATTCTCTTGGCCCAGCCTAACTGCTTCTGTATTTATTTGCAGCCTAACTTTCCGTGCACGCAGCAGTATGCTGATATAGCAGTAGAAGTTACCAAGTGAGCAGATGACAACGATCAGTGGAACAGCAGCATTGAGAAATATGTCATTTTGAATGGTCACCGAAGGAATAATACATGATATGGAAAATATCCAAACACTTCCAATTGCTGCTGCAATATTCAATGGGCGTAGCTTTTCCATGTGGACAAATGGATAGAAAACGCTAGCGTAGCGCTCTGCAGCTATCATTGTTATCATTAGGATCGATGCAATGCCCAAAATGTATCCAACTGGAGTCGTAAAGTTTGCAAATGCACATGGGTCCATTCCTGTACCAACGTAGCGAAAGACCATAAACTGTACAGGCATGTTCATAGAGCCGGCAAGGAAGTCTGTGATAGCGAGGTTTAGCAGCAACAGATAACAAGGTTTTGACCATTCCTTCGAGCAAAAAAGTGCCATTATAAGTGATAAGTTCATAACAGCCGTTGGCAAAGCTAGAATTATGTTGATCCAAGAGCATGCCAAATTTACGGCTTTGAACGACTGGCTTTCTTTAAGCACAATGCCATAGTGACTGCAAGACATGTTCATTATGGCTAACTCTCGAAACATGCACCGTATTGTATCAACTCCACTAGAGGTGACTTCTATGAGATACGCAGCTGTACGCTTCTTCTAATTCGAACGAAGAAAACTGTTTTGCTATTTTGGACAGCCAGGTGAGCATTTTATAAAACAACTCGCTTGCATAATAAATAGTGTTTACAGAAGCAGCACCTTTTTTCACGTCTGTTAATTGTGTATCTGAATACTTGCCATCGCAATGTGTAATAAATTTATCACAAAAGAGATCACGTGAATAAACTTATTTGCCTGGGCCATGCAATTGTTTCAATGCTCCTGTGGGTAACAACAGGTTCTATTTTCAACAACATTTATAGAAAGGAAGACTTATTGCAAGCTCCGTAGCAACCAAGCTAATAAACTAACTTTCTGTAAGTGAGAAATCCGCAAATAGCACAGTTCTACTAGTATACAGGAATAATTGACCGTAAGTGCACAGATGGTTGACCAAGATTGCATGTATACGTGCTCTTCAAGGTTACAAATGATGAAACACTGACTCTACAAACATGGCCTTTCAACGATGCCAACAAAATTCTTGCACAACAATTGACCTGCAGTTTACGTCCATATTCCCTCACTCAGATCTTGTAGTGTGTTGCATTTGTAGTTCATAATTTTGCACCAGTTCTTTCAACTTGATTTACTCTCTCAAACCTATACTTTTCCTATAGATAAAGCAGAGGTGCAGTTTCGTGTCTTCTGCAATGTCTTTCAATATGACTGTTGTCGTGCATATCGCCAATTATCTTACATGGAGTTATTTAGTATGACGTCACGAAAATTCTATTTTTGGAATGTTTTTAATGTTGGCTATACATTTACATTTCCATTTGATTTCTGAAAAACGACATAGAAATAGCTCATACCGACAAATTTTCAGCTCGATCTGAAAAATAATGGCCGAGATACAGGCAGTTGAATACTGACATAGTTCCTATCAAACCGCTGGATTTTGAGTCTGGTTCTAAACGTTTACAACCAGGAGAAAAATACAGAGGCTTGTATGGCAAGTTTTCTGTCTTCAAATGGTCGTATTTCAGCCCATTTTGACAATATTCATCTAAAATTGTCAACACATGCCTATTTTGAGGTTCACTTTAAGAGCATGCTAATGAACTCTATTGGGAATGAGGAGGAGCAGACTGCTTGATCCAGAGCTTCTTTTACGGAATTTTTCCAAGACCGTACTATACTATGACAGAACTTGACCACGCCCTACTTGACCCCGCCCTACAAACAAGCAAAACTTTTTTGTGAAACCTTATGCTGTTTGACGCCACATTGAAACACATGCTGTGCTGCTCTCAAACTTTACATAGAACACTCGCAAAAAGCGTTGTATGATTTAAGAAGCATATGAAAGTGAGAAAGTTGAACACACAGATAGATTTCCAAGACCATAGTCAAGATTTCAAAGAATGCAATGTAGCCAATACCACTCTAAAATAGGCACTGGCTTAATCTGTAGTGGTTTGTGTTGATGTTGCAGCTTCGGTATATGCGTCAGTCAAATCTATTTCTCAAGACTGAACACTTTCAAATCAAATTTTGTGTTTAATGCGATTTCAAACTTCGCCTATTGCATAAATAGATAATTAGGCTCACCTGTAAATTGACCAATAAATGCCATTTTTAGTTTAACATGTAATCATGTGTATAAATTAGAGCGTGAAAATATTGAATTATAATTAGTATGGATAAATACAAATGAATATATCCCTGAAGTATTGTTGATATGCTGATTTTCCTTTCAATCTAAAACGAGAGTGCATTTTAATCGAAACTAGAGTTGATCTCCTACTTAATTGGTTATTGCGTTCTCACTAATCGCTATTTATATAAAAAGAAGGTCGTGTACTATTGCTGTTGCTCATGGGTGTAGGAGGACGTCAAATGTAGGGGGGCTGTAAATTTTCTGCCCGAAATATCAAATAGAGCTTGAAATCAGGCAGAAAAGTTGCTCGAATTTGCTATTGTTCTTTAGAAAATCTGCCTGCGTGAAACGGATTTCTGCCCAACTTGGGGGGCTGCAGCTCCACTGCCCCCGCCTTCTACGTTTATGCTATTGCTGTTTCTGTACAAAGAAGATATTGTCAGTAAGGACATCTATAAATTATGAATAAGAGGCTGCGAAATTATGTCATTTTCAACGTGAGTGGCTATCACTTGAGAGGAGTGAGCACCTTGCGAAAGTATTCATCTTGACTTAAATCGATAGCCATATATATTAAATTATAGACCGCGGCGTATAATTATGGACCAGAACAGGAACAGGATAAATATACAAATATAGTCTGGAATAGTAGAGTTCAGAGATGTACAAGATGAGATCACAATTGAATTTTATCACTTTGAAAGTGAATCGAGATATGGTTCTTCGGCCACAAACCAGAGAGTATGTTTCAACTGTGATTTTACCTTGCAAAGGCTGATGGTATTCCTGGATGCAGCCGTAAACGAATTAATCTAAATATCTCTGAATAGTATTGCTCAATACCATTGTGTCTTATTTGTCCTTTTCGCGTAATAGTAAATAAAAGCTCTCTGAGTTTTAGAAATAAACTGCGAAAGATCACATATGCAGGCTAAAATAATAAAGAAATGTCAAGATAAAAGTAGTTCTATAAATTTAGTTACAAAACTCTGTTATAGGGTACTTCATAACTGTCGAAAACTTTTACAATCTTTGACATATGTGTTTCATTTAATCGCTCCCACTCCAAAATCTCTCGCCTCTGCTTCTTGTTCTCTTCTTTCCCCTTTCCCGCTGTCTCTCACGTTTCCAAACAATGGATACAGCCAACTACTCTGAGGATCCTGTCAAAAAATATTTTCTACTGCGCACTCAGTTTATTTCTACTGCGCACTTGCATTTATTCTACTGCGCAGTCATCTTATATATTTTATTTCTAGACTTTTGTCCTTTATGGCGGGGGATACGACTTTTAGAAGCAGTATATAGTTGAAATAATCTGGTATCTGAAATTTCCTGACTTGTATGCAATTGCAGATACTTCTGTTAATCATGTCGTTCGGATAGGGTCGTTATCTTCAACTTCCCTGCTTCTTTGTTTATTCTTCCATGGATGCCATATGATTTCCGAAGATGTCCTATGTCTGCAATTAAAGCACGTAGCTTAAGGAATTGTGCAGCACTTGCTTGAGTTTAAAGAGAAATTACCAAAATTGTTTATAGGGAAGGTTTGAACCTCTTGCTTATTTCCTGTTATTTTTTTGACCAGTTCAATTCAAAGTTAAAGCGCAAAGATTGTTGAAACTTAGATTAAAATGCTTGGAAATGAAAGTTAAAATCACAAGAAACATGCTATAAGCTATAATTATGATACAAAATATAATATAATTGTAAATTGTATATCTAGAATATGGAAAAGAAAACTTTAGTTCAAGAAAACTGCTTTTTGGAGAATTTATTAGACTCTATGTTACTCTGATTTATCCAATCGGCTAATCCCTAGCTATAGCTTGTAATCTTATCATTTCTGGATTAGTTCCTTGTTTACTTTCAATGACAGAGCCTTTTATGACAACATACGCTATTGTATACTAATAGGTTATAATTATTGTTTTATCATTAGCATTTATTGTTATAACAACATTCTGACCCTTTTTTGTACTTCTTTGTGATTAGTAATACAAACCTTTTAAAGCTTTATGATTAAAATATAAAGATACATGATGCTGCAATACATGGAAACAGCACCAAGAACAAAAGTTGATTGCTCTACAGTTCTCCATTTTTTATGCCTTATATCTAATTGATCAAAATTGTAATGGATTAATTTGATTGGGCACTTTGTGCCTTCGCTGCAGTTTATTGTGTTGCTTGTTCAAAACTTAAATCTTGGAGAACTGCAGCATCTAGATCTATCTGAATTGAGAGAACTGAAAGTGGCTTTTATAGTAAAGTACACGTTTTCTATAAGAACTAGACTTTTTGACTTCAGTCTGGATGTTTTTCAATATTTCGTTACATCGAACCTTTAATGTTTCTTAAATGTAGAGACTTCCAATGACAATAACAACTCAGATTAGGCATTTGTGATGCAAGATAAACGATGTTCAGTTTTTGTGAGGCATGTATTGGACTTTGTTTAAACAATCTTCTTGTAGAACAGTTCTTTAAAATTATTGTGTTTCTTAAATGTTTCTTACTTTTGCCTAATTTCAGCCTCAAGTTTCTTAAAGACATGTTTCTTGTAAAAAACAGGTGTTCCATGTAAGTTCAGGTAAAGCAGTTGAGCTTGTTTTTAGTGGCAGGAAAGGTAGCGAGCTTTTGGACATATGTACATACAGGAGATTTTAAGTATGAGCATTACTGACTTTGAAATTAAAATGTAAGATGACTTACTCTCAGTATGGCCTAGAGTATAGAAGTGGCTGCTTTCCTTAAGGAGACTGTGTCACATACATTTATGCAAATATTCATGTCTTTGCAGACACGCCAATGTGTGAAGTGATTTTTTGAAAAAAGATAATTTTGATTTTCAGGCCTAGTCATTACTGAAGGAAGGACTGAAGCCATTTTTTAGGGTATAAATCTATGTTTGTGGATGATTTCTAACATGCCGAGAAACTTGACCATCCTAACTTTTGCTTTGTATCCCACAGTTTAAAATCTAACAAAGACATCATTGTTTTGAAATCGTAATTATGACATAGAGACATTTATGTGCCAATATGCAATGAATGCTTCTTGAAGCCTGGCTTCCAACAAGTAGTACCTGCAGCCAACATTGGCTCCTACGAATGGCACAGTCTATTGGAAGCAAGTTATCTACTACTGGTGTAAATGATGGCGAAGAAATTCAGAAGTTACCTCAGGAAACCACTATATGTTAATTAATTTGTGCAGCAGCTGGTGGTATTTTATTGTCTATGATATAGCATGTGACATTGATGAGCCAATCAGGAGATTCTCTTTCTCTGCCATCAGATATTTTGTTGCTCTTTTGGAATGGCTTGGGGGGGGGG
>WIPJ01007016.1:164102-180260 GCA_018155075.1 Cassiopea andromeda
TATATATATACATACAAATATATATAATGTAATTAACAATTATCAACATCAGTTATATTATTTTCGGTTTTTGAAATAGGATCACCTGTCATATTTTCATTTTGTTGGAAGAATTGTGGGTATCGCAGGTACGTTATTATTTGCAGCCATATTTCTATTGGAGCGACCGTTTTCAAAAGTAACCGGATTATTATCATTCTTGCATTTCCATTTTCATTTCAGTTTAGAATTATCTTCCCAGGGTTCAGATTCTTAATGGATACTGTTTTGCCATTGATCTTGCAAAAGTCTGCTGATAAATTATAGACTTATATTTTACAATATTGAAAGTAAAGCGAGCGTAATAGTTCAGTATGTTATAGGCAAACAATACCAAACAGATAACTAAAAATGAAGATGTATGTGAATTATTCAGCTTTAAGGTTGCACTCCTTATGTATATAAAGAGATTTTTTATGAGCTGGGATCTGAAGGTTAATGGTTGAGGGAGCCATTTTTATAGCCCAGATCAAGACTTTTCCACAGGCAGGCCCCACGATACGCAAAGGATCTCTTACCATTGCCTGTTCTCATCAGAATGTATTGTGAGGTCTTTTTCTAGTGTTTCTTAATGTCCTTGGATATTGCCCAGAAGGCCTCTCGAAATAGTTGCTGAGATATTGAGGTGCAAGAGAGTTAAAAGATTCTGTAACTTTGTCTGAGACTGACTGCACCTATTACAGGACAGCCTGTGGGAACCTGGGAAGTTTCATGCAGTTACTTCCATAGGCCATATAGGTGGATGCCGACCGCAAATCAGTTTTTTGACTGATTCCATTATTTTCCTTTCAGTTTTCCATGGTCATTACCTTGATGGTGGTTTTACGATGCCTTTTTACAAACAAATGCTATCAAAACCTTATGAACTGGAAGATTTAGAAAGTGTCGACCAGGAACTCTGCCGAAGTCTTGGTTGGATGCTGTAAGTTGGCAACACTTGCTCTTTTGAAATATTTTCGTGCAAATGTACGCACATTCTTTCTGTTGCTCTGTCTTCTGCTACTCTGTCTGTCTTATGCCTCTCTCTGCCTGTCTTATCTGTATGTCTTGTCCGTCTTTCTGTCGCTCTCTCTGTCTTATCAGTCTGTCCTGCCAGTTGTCTGTTAGTCTTACTGTCACTTTCTCTGATTTTCTTTCTCTCTGTCTGTCTTGTCTGTCAGTCTCAAATTCATATACAATTAAGAAATACTTATAGAAATGCTTAGAAATACCTTCTCACCTTTTGCTTATTTCTACGTTAAAAATCTTATTTAGTTCCTGCTCGTAGACTATCCCTGCTCGTAAAAATCCTAAGCACGAGAAAAAGATCGCTTGTGCCAATGTCACTGTCCAGTCTTTATGGCAATTGCCACACCAATAAAGATGTTTGTTTTATTTGTATCTATGTGCAAAAGTACTAATTCTAATTATCCAAATTCGTACATTCTAATTCTTGCTTCATAGAGAGAATGATATAACTAACGTCATATATCAATCATTTGCTGTCGAAAAGAGCTCCTTTGGCTCGATCAACTCCTTTGAACTTAAACCCGACGGTAAAGACATCCCAGTCACCGAAGAAAACAAAAAAGAATATGTTCAGTAAGTTAATTAATTCCAGTGCAGCGTATATCATGGAGCATAGGCATCAAGTCTTGATTGGCTAACAAAGGAATCACCATTGAAGGATTCCTGCCAATAATGTTGCGAGGATTCGTTCGGAAATCATCGAAAAGCGTGTTTTGGTGGTAAATAGTGTACTTTCTTTGCGAAAAAACTGATAACACATTGTTTCGAATAATTGAAACTATTTTGCAAGCATGTTCAGAAGGCTTCAATTCATATTTCCAGAAGGGAAATTTTCATATCTTACTCAGATCAAAAGTTATCGGCATTGCAAGTTATCCATCTTTGCTTGTATCTTCATTGGCAGGAATCCTTCGATGGTGATTCCTTTTTTAGCCAATCAAGATTTGATGCCTACGCTATATCACGGTTTTTATGTGCTTCAGTGGATCGTTTCTTCAGTTTACGTTATTGCCTTTGAGTATTTATGAAAGTAATTAAGGACTTTTGAAAAGACATTACTTACTCCCCCATTACTGTTACTGCATAATGTTATTTGAATACGATATATACTTCGAGTCGCCGTAAATATGGTGATGCTATTTCCTCAAATGGTTGGCCATTGTTCAGAGCCTAGTTTAGGTCAGATTTTGAACGTGGAGTAAATTGATTTGTGAAGAATGATGCGTAGGATTTGATATTGCGTTTTCGTTTTACTAAACGGATGTCAATATATTGCATTATATGAGAGATTTTTCTTTTGTCTTTATTATGAAACTGGCCACTTTTCTTTTAGATTGTTTGTTAACTGGAGGCTGCAGCACGGTATTGAACAGCAATTTTCGTCATTCATGAAAGGCTTCAATGAAATTGTACCACGGCACTTAATCAAAATGTTTGATGAAAGGGAACTAGAGGTATTTTACATTAATTCAAATTATTCATCCATATGGCATTTGATGGTCTTTTGTGAAATTGATTCCTACCTGTATTGAGTATAAACAAATTTTTAAGCTTTTTCAGAGCTGAGTAAAGACAATAAATGTGCTTGTATTGTCTTTTCAGACATAAGTTTCACAGTAAAATTTTGTCACTAAAAATGATATGTTTATAGAAATTCATTAGTTAAACACTAAGTCTAGAATATCTTTGGTGGACTGAATGCATGATGGAATAAAATGCAAGTTGTTGTTTATATCATTTTGGGTCTTTCGAAACTTATATTATTGCAAATTCCTATATCTCTTTATTATCATGATGAACAAGCGAGCTGTTGCTAATCAATATTGCGTGTGATAATTTTTTTCCTATCTGATATGTTGATAGAAGCCTGTGCACATTCTATGGGCCTATCAGTTCCATAGATTTGTCGACTTTCGCCGCCTCCTTAGTGGTATCACTCTTTTGTAGCTATTAATTTGTGGCCTTGGCAAGATTGATATAAGCGATTGGAGATCGCACACAAAGTTAAAACATTGTACAACAGGACACCCAGTGATCATGTGGTTTTGGGAGGTAAGAGTCGCTTTTATTTTACATTAGATATACCCTTGAACATGTCATACACGCGGGGCCATCGCAGACACACCCGCTGTTTATGTGCCATAATCAGCCCATTTCATTCTCATTTCAAAACTCTTTACGGACGGGAACCCTTCGGCAAAAATGCTGGTTTTCAAGGGTCCATCTATCTAATATCTAGGGAAAAAAAGAAGATATTACAGTGAAAAAAAGTTAAGGATTTTGATACAATTATTACCTTTAAAAACAAAATTGCAACCCTTAGAATGAACATAGGTAAGAATAATGCAGGGTGAGTAGCCAAGCGGCCCAGCCAGTTTCATTAGCTTAACTGAAGTTAAGCATGGCTGTGTACGGTCCGACACTGGATGGGTGACATTCAGATGAGTGACCAAGACAGCTCACTCCGCCATCCTTCGGAGGCACGTTAAACTAGGGGTCCCATGCCTGGATGCAGCATGCATAGTAGGCCTAAATTAGCTGAAAGGCTAGGTATAACAGCCTACTCACAATAAAGTAAGCAACAGTTTGGAGTACTAAATATGCTGGTTTGGATTACTAAATATGCTGTTTAAATATCAAAAGTTGCTTGCAGCATACTGCAGTGTTATTGAGTGATCTTGTCAGTTGGCTTCTCTCATAAATGAAACAAGTGCAAGCTTAAAGCGTAATTTGCTGTCAAATGGGCTGGATTGGTTGACTCGGTCTGAAAGTTGAAAATATACACTATTAATCGGATGTTTGCAATCTTGCACGTTAGACATTGCAAATACACAGGGGAGAGGGGGGCTAATGCGAACTACTATAGGCGAGAAAACTTCATTAGGTTGTAGTTTCATCAAAATTGTTTAAAAGGCCAGTATTGTCCTTTGTTGCTTTCTTATGTAATACTTAAGGGGCGAATGGGTATTGAGAGGGCTCGACATTCCGCAAAAGATTATGCTACCAGGATTTGTGTAGGTGCTTGAACTCCTTGAAAAGTGCTGGAATTTGAAATGTCTTTTCAAGGGCACTTGGAACTCTTTGGAAATACAATTTTATGGAAAATTGACCACACTCCTTGAACTTTGTGGAGGTTTACTGTTTGCTTCTCTCACAGTAATAAACAATGCAAAAAATAATTAAAAGAAATATTCAAAAAAGTTTTTATTTTTCAGGAAGAAATGAAATACCCACTAAGGTTTATTGATTGAAACCTGCTTTCAAATGTTTACTTTGGCCCGTGAATAGTTCTTGATTACTCTTTGATTTTACTTATCAAGATCCTGCACGACCCTGTACTACGGTTCTTTCCTAGACAAAAGCTAGTCAATGGCAAGTTGTACTAAATGACCGCCTAGCAAACAATGCAAGAGAAACAATAAAATTCGACTTGGTTGAGCAAAGACCCTCAAACCACTGCCTTCTGCACTCACTCACCAACCACACTATGTCATAATAGAGCTTAACCACGCCCTAATTACCACGCCCTTCAGACAATGCAAAGTTTCATGTGGAGCCTTTCGTTGTATGATGCCACATTGAAAGACATGTTGTAATTTTCTTGAAATTTACATAGAGCACATGCAGACCAAGACACATGAAGACTTTAATGAAATAGCAAACATGTAAAAGTAAGAAAGTTGACCACACTTTTAAATATCCAAGACCACACTCAAGATTTCCAAGACCACAAAGTGTGGTTAAGACCATTCTAAATCAGGCCCTGGACTACCCTTCCTATCCACTCACCCCAATCAATATTTCAGATGGGCCCCCGTTAGTAGATACCTACGTCCATTTCATACCCTGATGATGGATCTCGGAAAAGATGCGAAACATTAGTCAACTGAGTCCTTTCCTACTTATATCAGCACTGGTTTAGGTTAGCTTACGGATTTTCTAGTTTACTTACGACCCTGCCTCCTTTGTGTATTGTCATGTGCATTCTAATATTTGCTACCAGGCTGTGTTTTTACGTTTTTGTTGTGTATGTGAACTCATTTCCTCCCATTGCTACGATTATTACCTTGTTTTTCAGAATATACCATGTCAGTTTTTAGGCGAGAATTTTCAAACCAGAAATTAAATTTAACACCACTCATTGCGTAGAAAAGAGACAGCGCGAACAAGTTCTGTGGTTTTGGTTTCACTTAGCATACTTACACCCCTTGTAATCATATAGCGGGGGAATGGGGAATCATCACATTCCAAGAACAATTCCATGGCTGCTTTAGTAAGCATGGGCATTCGCTTCTCGATGCTTTTCGAACAAATTCTCGCAACATTATTGGCAGGAATCTTTCGATGGTGATTCCTTTGTTAGCCAATCAGGACTTGACGCCTATGCTGCTTTAGAACGTTTGTTTGAAATTGCTGTCATAAAAATGTCTACTTAGCATTGAACCAAATCTTTTGTATTCATCAGTAATATATCTTGTTTATGGAGAGAAATAGGTGCCAATCTCTCTCTATACACTTGGACAGCGTTGTGTTTAAATAAAGTTGTATTATTGCACTTTGAACGAGTGCAAACCAGCCAGGCAACCTGACGCGTTGTATCTCAGCCTTTTCGGCTACTCTTAAACCACTCTTGTGCCCTTTAATATTGTAACGGAGACAAATCACCTGAAAGCTCATAAGCAAGGCGCCTCTGCAGAGGAATATAAATTCGTGTTGCTAATACTCAAGGTTTCTGTTGTTGTATGATGTGCTAGCTACGTTTTCGTATGTGTGAAGGAACTTGAGATAATTTACTTTATTGTGAACAACAAGGCAGTAGACTGTCGTCATAATCATAGCTACCACTACTATCAATATCATAGTCATGTTCATCGTAATTGTCATAATTTTTTGTCTTTTTTGTCACTCCCATGCCCCTGACAGGTCCCACGAACAGGGCCGTAACCACGATTTTCATTTTGGGGGGGCTTAGAAGTCATTATCGGAGGAGGCCTCACCATGGTTGAGGCGAGGAACTGAGAAAATTTTACGATTTTCAAACGTCTAAACGCGCTATAACTGGTCACATTTTACTTAATTTGTCTCAATGTTATAAAAGTAGAGATCCAAAAAGTGAAAGACAATACACCAAAATATCTACAGTTCTTGTGGATTTTAATAACATTCTTACAACTTATTACATAAGATGATTGTAAAATAGATGTAGTTTTTTAAAACATCCAAATAAAGTTTTACGATCACCAAGAAGAATGAATTCATTTGCAACATTACAAAGATCAAGATTGTCGGTTTCGTCCTTGTGGATATGCAACGTAAGCATATTGTTTAGCCTCGAATTTGTAGTTGTTGAGCGGAGGTATGTTTTCAGTCTTCGCAGGGCAGGAAATGATCTTTTACTCAAAGCATTTGTTGCTGGCATAACAAGCATTATTTTTGCTATCTTGACGACTTCTTTTATAAGACGTTTTTTGCCTCAGGCAGTGCTTGTAAAAATTTGATAAGCTCGTTGGTCGAAAATGAAGAATCTGGGTTGAAACCTTCGGAAATAGCCATTTCGGATAAGTTTTTGAGCTGTGTTTCAGCGGCATATTTATTGATGTCATCCCCGTAGACATCGCACATGTCATCCAAATGCTTCTGCCCGCCTCCAGAAGTGACGGCTTTGAGCAAGGTTTCCTGTATATGAATGTAGGTACGGTAATCTGGCTGGTCAAATCTTTGTTTTATACAATTGACTGTCGCATCGTAGACTTCGAAATATATAGCATGGTAACGCTCTTCTGGCGTTTTTGGGAAATAATGGCTTTCTTGACTCCCTCCATTCCTTCCAAAGTGATCAGTTATTTTTCGCTTTCTTGGAAGTGATGGATCAGAGGCTTTATTCCATATTATTTCCTTTATTCCGTTGGTTTTATTATTATTCACATCTATTTAATAACAAGACACAAAATATTTAGTTTTCTATTTCGTACACTTTAGGATATAATTTAAAAAAATTTATTTTAACAAGAAATTATTGGGGGGGCTCCAGCCCCCCTTGCCCCCCGGTGGTTACGGCACTGCACGAATGACCCTATGCAAGTTCTTGTATTTGATTTTCCGAAATTGCACATGCCTGCATTGCTGCTTATTGAAAGTGCAAGCATGTAGAGACGCGTTTACTTTCGTACTTAGAGGAGTACCTGTTAGGGACGACACTTATCTTGGGCCATCGGCAAGAGAAGTAGGACACTATAATCAAATAGGCAGGTTATCTTGGCGCCATGCCACTTTTTAGGTGACAATGGAACGTGGATAAGACTGCCTGTTTTGTCTCAATGTTTTATTGAATTATGAGTTCTTGTGTTATATGTAGTCTGAGTTTTCAATGGTCTCTACCAGGTAGTTGAAATCATTAGGTAGAAAAGATATAATCTGTTTCAAAGCAAACGTTTTCACTAGTAGCATACGTTAGAGACGAGACTTTTAGATAGCTGTATTCAATTGTGCTTTAAAAGGCACTTCCTTTCGCAGTTATCATGTTTGTAGACGCTACCTTGCATTCCAGCAAAGCCCAGGCATGATGTTCATATACTTGTTGGGGAGACGAGAGCGATGGTCTATTGTTTTAAACAAAGCTTGTGATCTGTTGTTCGACCAATCATATTGAACAATTCTTACATCGTAAACGCACGCGCAGAACGATTTTTGTTTCTTCACGTACGATGTTGCTTCATAAACTAAACATAAACATAACATAAACATAAAGTTTATGTTGCAAACATAAACTAGATTTTGCACTGCTGGTTTCCCGCCATTCCGTTTGACTTTTTTAAAAGCCATCGTAAGTAGCATTACGTCACCTACCAAAAAAGCCGCTTGTGCGCATGCGTTTACGATGTAAAACGTTGAGCACAAACCGCTTTTGAACAAATCAATCTCATCTCCCCAACAAATACTGCAGATCCAACTGACCAGTTCATTCTACTGAAGTAGTCAGCCAAGATCTGAAATTATTGTTGGCTTAGGGAACGTTCTGTATTTACAAGGGGTTGGTACCGCAGGGAAATTGGTTGTGCGAAAAAAATATCTGATAGAATATGGTTGTGCGAGTACGTTGCAGTACAGTATCATGGTTGGGTAAGAAGATATTTTGATCAAGAAATTTCTCTTCGATATCAACCCCTCTGTAAATAATGAGCATTCCCTTGCGTATGTATTGGTTGGATCATTTGCACTGGCCTATATTATCAAAGTACAGTTACTTTCCGTTTGTCTTACACATCCTAGTTGGTACTTTTCTGTGCTTAATTGTAGGGGATCGAATTAGCAGGGGGGCTAGATTTTTTCTAGATTTTCATTAAGTGGAAGGGTGGTAATAAAATGACCTACCATGAAAATCGCAACAACCCTGAAGGAAGTAGAAGAGCTGATGATCCCACCAGATGGTATTAAACGAAAACTTGATGGAGTGATATGCAGTGTTCCACCTAGCAAGGGTTGTTAAGTGCTTGATGGAGGGTTGACTCATGAATAATGGGATGGAAATGACAGTGAAAATTTTGCTGATAGTCATTTGGCTAAATTGGTTGGGGGATCATTATAGCATACTATGAGGGGTGAAAAAATTTCAGAAAGTACAATATGACGCCCCCCTACAATTATTCACAAAAGGTTATCAATAGACAAATTTTATCGGAATATTAAGGCTTAGAGTCGCTGAAGTTTAAGAATGATTTAAGAATATGGCAAAGCTCAAGCATTGTGAAAGCTTGGAATTTTTATATAATAATCATAGTACTGCTTTTTGATTGACTTTGCATTTTTCATACAATATTTGTTATTCTGTTTTGTTTTTGTTTGGTTTGTGAGGAAGGAGGTCATCATAAAAGATTTGAATATATTCCTTTGATTTTCAGACAAAGCTACACCTTTGTTACTTACGAATAATTTAGGAATAATGTATAGCTCAAAACCAACAATTATTAAGTATAGGAATATTGAGGCTCAGTAGACAATTAGGTAGTCTTATAAAAAAGCTGTACGGAACTTTTGCTATCTCATGTTAAGAAACAATATTTGAGGGTGTAAAGACACCGTAGTTTAAACTATAGGTTGAATTACCCCCCATTGAGCTATATATGCCCAGATTTAATTAAGATTTTCCTCTCCTTTCCTAATTCCTCAAATCGTGCTAGGGTGCGTATTGTGCCGATTTTCTAATGCTTGCATTTTCCTTGCTATTTTTTAGATGTTTTGCCAAAATATTGTATGTTATAGATAATTTGTAGACAGCTCACTAAAGTTAGTTTACTGAGTCATGTTGGTAAATTGTGTACATATATCCAGCTTAGTATGAATTTTTTATTATTAATTTTTATTTTTGTTATTATTTTTGTTGTGCCAGGTGTGTTCAGCATGTGTGTGCCACTGAAGTACTCTTTAGAGTTGGGGAGGGGTCATTATTTACAAAGGGTGTGTGGTACCGAAGAGAGTTGGATTATGATTACAAAATTTTTCGTACCCATGTTTCTACAATGTTCAAAAATCCAATACCCAACCATTTCAAGGATCGAAATTTAGCTTATCTAACCCTCTGAGAAAGATTTGAATTATCGTTATGACTTCAAAGAAGATCAATCTGACAAAATATTTTTGGCCAGGAATATATATGTTAAAGCAACACTTGCCTTGTTTAATTTTTCCTACCCAACCTTTTCCCACCTCAAATTTTTCTTTACCCAACCGTTTTATCTTCGGTCCCAGACCCCAGTTATACATAATGACCGGTCCCTTATCTCTGCGCTTCAGTTTTGTCCTTTTTAGTGTTTAGGTCTTCATTTTTTGTATACTTCTCACCTTTAAATTTACGTCATCACGAGCAAGTTTTAATTTTGATGTGAAATAGGTGTCATTGCAAATATCCTTGATTTTACTCTACATGTCTTCTGATAGGTTGTGGAGTCGTATGATGAAGAAAAGCGAGCGAGGCTTCTACAGTTCGTCACTGGTTCGTCTAGGGTACCCGTTCAAGGATTCAAGGCCTTACAAGGTGTGCTCCTGCTTTTTTTTCTATCATCACATGCTTTTTATCCGTTTTTTGTCCTATAAGTATGATTCATGTATTTTCAATGAAGCAACGAAGCATAGGTTCCAGGGACAGTGATCACAGGAACAGGGGTCGCGAGGACAGGAGTCACAAAAACACAAGTCCTAACGACAGGGAGCCGCAGGTTTCAGACATCAAATACTTTAAGCCTGATTTCCATATAACTTTCTAGTGCGGGCGACCCACCGACGACTCACCGGCGACTCACCGACGACTCACCGACGACTCACCGGCGACTCACCGGCGACATTGAATTCTTTAATGGAAACACTTCATTTCAACTGCCGGCGACCCACCGCAGATATCGAAGAAAAGTTGAAACTTGTTCAACTTTTTTTCCATTGCGGTGCCGGCGACCTCGAGAAATTTATATGGAAACATGACTGCGGTAGGTCGCCGTTGGGTCGCCGGCAGTTTCAGAAGTTTGATTGCCTTCAATACTACTTAAAATGACTTTCATTTCAGTTTTATTTTAAAATTCTCTGCGGAGTGTAGCTCATTGCCGGTGGGTCGCCGGTGAGTGAAAAGTATGTGGAAACTTGCTTCAGTAGCAATTTTGCCGGTGGGTCGCCGGCGGGTCGCCAGCACTAGAAAGTTATATGGAAACCAGGCTTTATTGTGTATCAGGCCATGCTGGGAAGGAAACGGCATGAGTGCAATGAATCACACTCCTTGTGTTGTCGGGGCGTGTGATGGTGTGCTATATGCAATTAAGTCCCTAATATAACCGTTAGCTATAGATTACTTAATTTTATGATAAGAAAACCGAAGAAAAAGCTGGCCCAATTTATTCCTTTTATTAGACAAGCTTTTGTCAACACCAAATCGAACATATTAAGAGAACTGCAATGACAAAAAGAAAATTAATCTATTGATTAATGTGAAAGGCACATATTAAAGTATTAATTGTGTAGTAAATATTGTTCCGTTGAAACATCGCTTTCTTCACTGTCTGAAATGGAAAATTCTGAATCTATGTCTAATTATGGAGGCAAAATTCATCAGAAATGCTGTTGCCTTTCTCGTACAGGGTTCGTATAGGTTTTGGAACGTTATAGAAATTGATGATCGATGTTCCAGGACCTGAAGAATTTTGGAAAAGGGAGGTTTTTTATCTGGCTACGGAAAAATTTTGTTCTGAAAAGTCCTAAAATATTCCCAAATTGATAAAGTTAGTGTCGTGGTGAACTCAGTATATGTTATGCTTGTGCATTTTACTATTTATGCTAAAAATCATAATCCTTCAGAATATGATAAGTTGTAGGATCGAAAATAATGGTTTTCTATTTTTATGACGTGTCAAAATGCGAACGAAAATGTGTTTCGTGGTTTTGGAAATTTAGTAATTTGAGTTTTGAAAAGTTTTGAACATATTTTTCATAGGAATTTATACGCATCCTGTCTCATGATTTAACAACTACCTGCGTGTGGTTATGTACGGTGTTTCTGGCATTGTTTATGGAAATTGTAGGAGTGAATCGTCCTAAGTTGCTCTCTTTACTAGGATGTGTGCTAACACCAAGGCATGCTTATTATAGTCTATGAGTGAGACTACCATTTGATATAAGCCCTCAGATATCCTATACTCTATCAGTTCTTGGAAATAGGATACAGCTACCAATTCACAGATTACAGAGCAATTATTTTGTTACAAATGGTTACGTTGTTGGCAATAAGATAGCATTAACTCTAGCTTGTCAACATTTTTTGACATTTAATTCTAGGGGTTTGACTCTTCTTTCATTCTGCTGACGTTTGGCATTTGATTCTTGGGCCTTGACATTTAGTATTTTGCTGATTTCGATTTGGCTTGGTTTTCTGCCTCGCATTATTCTTGAATTATTCTTAAATTTAAGTGATTTTGAGCCTCAATATTCTTGTAAGCTTTATTCTTATTAAAAAAGGAGTGTACATACTTTAGGATGTGCGGGGGGAGATGACAAACTTTTTAGAGGGTGCAGGAGAGTAATAAAACTGAAAGCCACTGGATTATGCGAATGGAACCTAGTGTTATGACAAAATTAGACCTTACCCCCTTATCGAAGGGCTATCATCGCTTGATACATGCTCACCAACAATCATATTTCAATATGATGGTTCGAATCGAAATCATAGGGAAATCTGTCGTGGTTTCTCGCTGTTCTGTTTAGATTTCATTCGCCAACTTTTCACCAGATGCTTCAAGAGTTCCCGAATCCACAAGTATGCTATTAGATTACGTGCTTAGTCTCAGTATCAAGTTCTTCCCACGGTCCTAGAATTCTATGGAAATTCAACCTCGTTATTAATACCCGGAAAATTCTATCTAACCTCATCTCCACATCGAGACCCCGCATGTTGCACGGCTTATTTCCTTCTGACAGTAATCAGATGGGCTGCTCAGTTCATAGAAGTTGTATGTTGAGTTTGAATCTCATGCGTTTGGAGTTTCCCAGCAAGCAGAAGGGTGTATTAGTCTACTCGATAGTATAATCTCATTTGTCGAACTAATTAACAAGAAATCAGTTAGATCTAGCAATTCCAAGGTTGAACCTAGAGTTCTCTAAGAACAAGTTCTTTATTGCTGGAGTAAAGACTTTGAATGACATCCAATTGCCAATTCGATATGATATCATCATCATAATCATCATCATCATCATCATAATCATCATCGTCATCATAATCATCGTCATCATAATCATCATCATCATCATCATCATTATTATTAATAGAAATATTATTATTTATGCACGAATACCTCTTCAGCTATAAACCAAATATAATGTTTCTATGTGTTAGTTAAAATGATATGCGAAGTTTTATTAAGTAGTACTTATGAAAAATAATACACGTTTGGGCTGTTCTTCCAGAGGATCGTGTTTTGGTAGCATTCTTAGCTCGTCAGATGCTCTTTTAGTTCTCTATTGAAACGCCAAAGTTTTTGGATTTCTCTAATATTGGCTGTGATATCGTTCCAAGCATTTATGGCAGAGAAGTAAAATCCTTAAAGACTTGGGACGATATCCCACCTAATGGGGGAAAGGAGATGAGATAAATAGGTACAGAAGTAATATGATATGATATGTGATATAATCTTATCACTGTAAGCGTTTAGGCCAGAGCCCCAAACTCCATGCCCATCTGGCAGTTTTTGGCTATGTAATGAACAAGAGAATGAGCCTTCGTATAATGATACTCACGGCAGATCTTAGTTGTGACGATTTTCTTATACATCTGTAGAACAGGATTGTCCAACGCGTGGCCAGTCATGTTGTTATCCCGAGCTGAGGTGAAATTTTATGGAGAACTGTAACTTTTTATCTCATTCCCTTTCCCCCAGTTTTGGGACTCGAGAGGTACCTCTAAAAAGGTTTAATTTATGCCTGGGCATTTTGATACCGCATGCCCTTCCGTACGTCACCAGTGACTTATAGTGGCAGGGTTCCAACCCAGGCCACCACTGCTCACAGTAATTTTATGTATTTTTTATTGATTGCATATCCATAACTACTTACAATTGAGAAAGAAAGATAATGAGAAACTGCAAATAGTGTAAGCTATGAATATGCAGGTGCATGTGTTATCGTTCCATAATAAACTATTTTTTAAATTTGCTAGCAATTGTTTAACTCTTATTCAGTAAACCCCAAAGGCGATCTACAATAAATACGAGAAGTCCCTGTACCAGAAATACCAGATTGTGCTGAATATTTACCCAGAATTGCTTCGTTCATGAATATATTTTATGGTCTTCAGGTGACTTAGACCCTTTTTACGCTAGAGAAAAGGGAACGGTTCTAATTGGAACCTTCCTTTTGTGTAAACGCGAAACGTTTCCAAAGGGTTCCGGAAGTAATTACAACGGAGTATGAATGTGGATTCAATCACAAAATTCCAGTTTTCTTCGGTACTCGGCGGGTGAAATAATAAAGCAAGCAAGTGCATCATCTCTTATTTTCATATCCGTTCTCTTTTGGCTCCGTTCCATTTGGTTCTGCCCGTTTTACACTGGAGCCAAACGGAATGGAACCTTTCCTTCAGCTGAGCCAAAGAGCACCGTTTCCAAATGGAACGGTTCCAACAGTTCTAATGTAAGCGCATGGCCCATTAGTACCAATTTTGGATCGGTTCCATTTGGCTCCAGTGCAAACGGGGTCTTAGGGAGTCCCTTGGGATAAGCCAGCCCATGAAACTCTATTGTTGTATAATACCTAGGAATAGGCTATTCTTCCATAAGCATAAATACGACTCATGATTTTGACCCATGACCCATGATGACAAAGCATGACACATTGCGTATATAGCCTGCAAAACTGCTCGCACTTATGCCTATGAAACTTGCCTGCATCTGCCTACAAAAAATTTTAGCGCATATATAGTCGCATATCAATGTCAATCTCCTTTCGTTTTAGGCTCAACAGGCTCCAACGGACCAAGGCTCTTCACAATCAACGTCACGGAAAGCAGTACGAATAGCCTTCCGAAGGCGCACACGTGGTATGCACTTGCAGTTATCTTGTGTGGTTTTCTATATCTCCTATTAGTTCCAATTGGTTCTTTGATTATATGGGCTTGCTGAAAAGCTGAGAGCTGATAGCACATACCGTAAATTCTTCATAATTCTTCATTATGCCCCCAGGAGGCTTATTAATTTCAAGCACTTTAAAGGAGGGTATTGGAGAGGGGGCTTATAAGAGAGGATAGCTTAATAAATTTCTTGAACATTTTAAATAGGTGACTAAATATTTGCTGTTTGAAAATAGAGAAAAATACTCAAATTATTTAGTTTATGCATCATTAGTTCACAGCAGAACAAAAAATTGAAAAATTGTGTGGTAACTGTTGATATAGAACGTTTCAAATCCGCAGTAAGTCAATGAATGGCTTTGATTCTTGATAGCCGGAGAACTATCACTTTCAAAGCCAGGTCTAACTTAGTTTAATACTTCTATGAAGCTTACTTAGGCATGGTAGTATTCAATACTTTCTGGCGGGGCGTGATAAATTTCTTGATCCAAAAAGTGGGGTTTATTGGAGAGGGGAGCTTAATGGAGAGCGAGCGCTAAAAAGAGAGTTTACGGTATGTTAGAGTAAGCTATGTTGCCAGTTCTGTATCATTTAATGATTTTATATGCCTCCAACCAGTGGATACTTTATTCACTCCTGGTTATTATATAGCAAATATGTTTTAAGTTGCTTTTTAGTAGAGAGGTTCTAACATTTCCAAAATAGCTGGCTCTTTTTCCCGAGACCTAATCTTCGAATCTCATTGCGTATAAATGCTTTCATCCAGCAGGACATCAACTGTAAGCAAGCTATTTTGGAAAGAAGTAAGAAGAATAGACCCCCGCCCTTTATACCCTGAAATGGTTGCCGTGTTAAGAATTTCTTCCAAAAATACATAGCCTATTTTTAACCGCATTGTTAAACGCTTAAGTTGAATACCGTAGTGCCAAGGTGCATTCCATACACTTAGGCCCGAAGGTCTCCAACGTGGCGTTAGCTTTCCTGTCGGCGTGGCGGCGTGGATGTAGCCTAGACTATACTCTGGCGTAATAACTTAATAAATTGCAAATCTCAACGCACGGTTCTTTTGATCTTTGCACCTCAGGTGTACGCCAATCTTCAACGTTAGCGTACACCTGAGAAGCTACCGGCGCACCTCCGTCGTGAGTTTTATTTGTAATGCACCCTGGCTGTAGTGTTCCGCATATGAGAAACAGACTTTCAGGCCTGATGTGTTTCGTATAAAAGAAAACATAAACTTTAGATCAGGGAAAATTTTCTTATTAGAAAAACCATGTATACCATTGGATCAGCTTAGTAGTATTGTGTAGACCAGGGGTGTCAAGCTCAAATATAGAGTGGGCCAAAATTTAAAACTGAACTGAAGCCGCGGGCCAAGGTTGAATAAAGTATCCTTTTAATAGGTACCCAAATCAATTTTGCTATGAATACTGAACAAGCAAGACTTATATAACTTGACAAAATCGAGGTAAAATTCTGAGGTATTTAATATAAACTCTTTCACAGGCTAATAATAA
>WIPJ01007016.1:189392-200025 GCA_018155075.1 Cassiopea andromeda
CAAACAATATAACCTAGGAGTTACTATTACGGATGGGTGTGAAACAAATTGAGAGATGCTGAATTCTAAACTATGTGTCATGGCCCTTCGGCAGAGCCGAACGAACTTTGCTATTTCTAATTTTCAGGTACTTCCAACACAGCTCAATGCATTGATATCAATGCCTTCCACCTCCACAAGAATTTTCAAAGACTGAATTCGCACTTTTGGCATTCGTGTGCTGTTGAGAGACTAAACATTATTCCTTTGCTCTTGACTAGTAACAGAAATTTCCTTCTTTGTGCTATTTTTTCTGTCTGCTACTGTTTTGTTTCTGTCCATGGAAATGAGGGCCGAAGCATTTTTGTCTGCACGCCTAACATCTGATGATGGTTGAATTGCAGATTTTCCATTTTTAAGTAATGTCATAATTTCACGGGATTTAATTCTATTTCCATTCTCTTCACTTACTTCGTTAATACCTTTCTCATTTTCAACATCCTTTTTCTCTCGTTTCAAATCCTGCTTGCTTTTGCTTGCTTCAGCTGGCACTGTTAATGATGGCAGGGCCATTTTTCTATTAGCTAAATCTACCGGCGCATGCGTAGTTACAGCTTTCTTGGCTACATTTCCATCTTTCACCTTGAAAGCCTCAATATTTCCAGCAGGGACTTCGTCATTTCGTAACATTGAAGTCTTAGCTGTTTTTCTTTTCGTTACAGGTTTCCTTTCTCCAATTCGCTTTTCCTCGTTGATATTCTCCATGAGTTTCTCTCCATCGCCATTTCCATTCTCAGAGTTTCTCTTGTCCTCAACAAAATTTGCGTTCGGTTTCCCATCACCCTCAATAATTCTTCTCTCCCCATCGCTAGCCCCACCAATGCCGTTATTGCCCCCATCTGTGATGACGTTCTTTCTCGTTATTGGCTCCCCTGGCAGCTGGAATGGTTTTATGGGCTTCGCAATATAAGTTGATTTCTCGTGTCCTGGATGTTCTTGGTTCTCCGCAGAAGCGTGTGTGTCGTTTGCAGATAAAACGGCCAGAGTACTAGCAACCATACAAATCACACTAATGATGAAAATCACCTGGTGAAAAGGAAATGAAATTCTACAGATCTTGAAAAATCTTCAAAATTCACAAAAAAACAGTCATAAGTATGACAATATACAGAATTATGCTATTTTTCCATGAAAATTGGGCATAAATAGTACTAACAAAGAAAGGAAATGACATGAGGGTTACGTAAAAAAGTCAATTTCCTCACAACTGATAAACGGGGAGTCCTAATAAGGTACGAGGGGTTGGAAAAATCGAAGAATTAATAAACTGCGGGGGGCATTTACTTGGCACCAGAGAGTCCGGTTGGTATAGAACAAGCTTGATCAGGGGTGGCGTCAAGGAGGGCTTGGGCGCTGAAGACCCTAGTCGGAGCACAGTAGTTCCCCGTTGGAAAACTGAAGTCTAATTGGAGATATAGTTGAATTTCTAATATCCTGCCAATCATGCCACAGTCCCTCCCCCCCGCTCTCCAGTCCCTCAAGCTAGAGCACACAAGAAACGCTCATGAACTAACTAAGCAATCGTTATTATAAAAACTATGTGATGAACCTTTGCTGTTGCCTTTGAGCTGTGCTCTTTTGATACCGTTAATATGTACAATGCCGATGGAAATACGAAGCAGAGAAAAGTACCAACAACTGCTCCAGTGATTGACAATACCGTCTCAACTAAAAAACAAACAACGTGAATTCATCTCACAAGAAACTTTACAAGATACACCGAAATATTTCAAGAAGCAACCATTAACTCGACTTTCTTGTGGAGACAATGACCGTAGGCCGCATACGCAAGAGCAACGAACTCATAACGAAGTCGAAAGATGGGCAATGTCCTTCAGAGCAGGGGCGGATCCAGTAGGGGGGCATGCCTCCCTTACATGGCAACCTTTCCTATAGCAAACAATTGTGTTAAGAAGCTTCTAGCATGAAGAAAACAGAAAAAGGAATCATATGCCCTCCCAAAGTCCAGCTCTGGATCCACCGCTGCGTCGGAGCAATACACCACTTGCACAGACAGCAACAATCATCTACTGTATTTCTTCGGTTATAACCTGCCCTTGAATTATAGACCGCATTCAACATTGAAATATTTCTATGGCATTAAATAACGCTCAGTAAAAATAAAAACTGCCATTGATTATATGTAGCACCGAAAAAACATTTTGTGACATACTTAAAAGCTTGAAACGTAGGATAGCGACCAAAAGGTGAACCGAAGTATGTAGCCAGATAAAGATACAAGTGATAGGATGCGTCTAATTGGCCCCAAGAGTGGCCAATTAGGGCCTATTCACCATTTCATCGTTTTCTCACTTGGACTCTTCAAGTAAACAGTGGTGAATATTTTCTAATTGGTCACTGTTTGGCCAATTAGACGCACCCTATCACGTGTATCCGCATCTGGCCACATACTTCGGTTCACCTTTCGGTCGCTATCCGACGATTCATACCCTGATGAAAGTTGGACAAAAAAGCTTTTAAGTATGTCAAAAAATGTTGCCGCATTTTCATGCTGTAGTAAAGATCTGTGGTACCAACTGACTATTTAGATATCTAGTATGAAAAGAAACGAAAACAAAGATCAAAGTACTTCAACTATTATAAGCTGCAACAAAACGTTCTAGATAAAAAATGCAATACGCAGCTTGTCATCGAAGAAAAACGGTATATGAAATTCTGAAAATGTCGTTGTATATCATATATGCAGTCCATGCCCGGAAGGAATTGGTGCACGAGGGTCAATTCGCACGTGCAACCTCGTTTTCGCACGTGCAACCTCGTTTGCACGAGTGATTGCTCCTACTTATTTGGACTTGCACATCTGATCCAAGATTTGCGTATCCGCAAAAGAGAGTTTCTTACTGCTGAAGCATGTCAAATAATTCATTTAGGACAAAAACAGGATAGAACAGAGTTGTGAAAGCAAAAAGAGACAGTCACTAGTGTTGCAGTTGCGACAACATAGTTCCTATTTGGCATGTGCAATTGCACGGCTAGTAATGATGTTGGCACGTTATTAGGTGTGTGGACACGTGATGTTACAGGTGTGTGGACACGTGCACGTGCGATCGCACTTGTCTCAGGGTATGGACTATATGTCTGTATGTATTGCCAATTTTTTGAGGGGAATGTTATTGACATCAGACAGGTAGGCGAGCTAGAAATCCACACAGTACTAACGTATCATTGTGCTAATTATAATGCGTGGCCCGGCCCGTTGCTTATTCTTCTGTATTAGGCCCATACTGCAAAAAAACTTTGGCTACCCTTTAATTAGGTGAATACTTAGTTCTGAATCGAGATGTCATAGAAATAAAACAAAATGGAAAGCTCTTCCCCATATAATAAAGATATAGCGTATAGGAAACTAAGATAAACGTACTATGAGGTACTAATATGCCAATCGTGAGAGTTCCAAGTACGATGCATACGGTGATGATAGTAAATCTGTCTTGCGGTATGTAATCTGCTGCACTTGAAACAACTTGTTCCCCTTTCTGCAAAGGAAACAGTAGCTGGAATTATAAACCGAAATGATATAACTATTCTTATGCTCAACAACATATTTCTTTTAAAAGCAAAATCTAATGATATACTACAACAAATAATACTGTTTCTGTTGAAGTTGCCAAAGATGGAAATCACAGCCTTTTAATCAATTGAAGAAGCAGAACGACAACTAAAAGAGTCGACACATTTCTGAAGACTGATCCAGGGTAATCAACAATTCCATGAAGACTCATGTTTGAGTCATCTTCAGTTTGAGGAAGCTCTTACAGCACTCTCTACAAACTCTATTGTGGAAAACTTTAGTATCTTCAGAAGGGACTACCCTAAATCATCAAGGACCCAGAATATAGCTACAAATATTTAGATAAGAGAGAGGAATATCCTTTGGATAACTTCTAATAACTCTACCAAGATATAGATAGTTTATGCTGAACTAACAAGTTTGGCCTAAATAAAAGAAAGGTAGCTACCTTTTCATTCGTGAAAAGCAATGAGTGAATCGAAAGTCGAAGTGGAAAAATAATCAAAGGAAAACTAATGACGATTGATATCCAAAAACCTGAAAATAAACAGGATCAATATCTATTACATGTTCTTTTTCAATAAGACACATGTCTATAAGAAAGATGAGGCTGAAATTAGGTAAAAATTAAGAAACATGTAAGAAACAGGCAGGCTGAGTATCATGTAATAACATGAAAAAACAGCTTTTACAAGACACTTTATGATCAAACGAGAAGCGAAATAGAAACAACATCTATTACAGGCCTCATAAAACCTGAGCATCCTTTTTCTTGCATCACAGTTGCCTAATCTGGGTTGTTATTATCACTGGAAGTCGTAAGAATTTAAGAAACACACAAGAACCATTAAAGGTTATTTTTGACGAAATACCAACAAACACCCAGGCTGAAGACAGAAAGTTTGTTTTTTATAATAAAACGTGTAGTTGCTATTTAAACTACTTATTTAACTTGCTAGTTACTATTTAAACAAGGTTAAATCGCTTAAGAACCAATTCCATTCTTAATAATCTCTGTCATGGTTCTCTAGCATCATTATTCAGCTAAATATTACGTATTTAGAGCCGTCTCTTTACTGATTATATATTTATAGAGAGAATAGACTATGCAGATTAGGCAGATCATGTGCTACTGTAATAAATGGACAAAAGAGGATTTTGTCTTAATCTATTAAATCTTTGCAAGGAATAAAGCAAGTTGGATCAATAAAAAACTACAGTCAAAACAGAAGACTAACATAAATCTGGAGACAACGTAAAAACCAGTCAAAACGAAAAATGAGTTGTTTGAGGTTTTTGACGTACTTCAATTTAACAACCTAAGGAATAACTCTTTCACAAGCATAACACGTTCCCTATATATCATAATCCTAACCACTTGAAACTCAATCAAGACAGAATCTAAAATAGAATGGTATTGCTCCCTAACAGACGTCTTTAAACTTTAACAGGATGCCTTGAAAATGATAAGTAGTAGTGTACAACATTTTCTTTAAGTTTTGTCGGCTATTACCCGAACGCTACTTGACATGCAACCTTTGTTGACGTCATTTTCGGCTTCATCGCTACACGTTTCTTTTATAAGAAACCTAGCTCAAGGCCTAATACTAAAAACCTCTTAATCTTTGGCCACATTTTGGTTCTAAAAGTCTCTTAAAAGTTTTTTAATTTAGCGAACTAAATTGCTGTGAAAGCGTACGCAGAACATGAATGTAGCAAAATATATGTCCAAATAACAAACAAAATGCATCAATACGAGTTAAAATTCTAAAGCAATATCATATTCACATTGTTTTGGCACAGCTTTACCTTGAACCAGGTAATGATTTCAATCTGCTGTCTTTGCTTTAGTTCTAAAAGTTTCTTAAAATTTAGGCTGTCTAGTACTAGGTTGCTTATAAAATGGTTTCTTATAAAAAAACGTGCACTAGCAAATCAAATCTGTAACCTTTGATTGCTGTTATTCATTTTGTATTAACATACACTGAAGTTCTTGTTTGTTATGGGAAATATGTGTGGTCTTGAAAGATTTCCTCAGAACTTCACCCCACTTCCTGCTATAACGTACATACATAACACATACACAAATAACACATACACAAATAACACATACACAAAGACACATATAAGTACATAAAAGAAATTCTGTTTACGCCAAAGGCCTATTACAGTATCAATTATCATATTGAAAAATCGACAGAACAGTCAAACGTTTAAAGTAAAATGTGCCACACTATACTAGTTTAGTGACAATGATCTAGTTTAATAACCATGACCTTGTTAAGTTGCCCGTTTTAGGCCACTACCCAAACCCATTCTACCAATCGCAAAAAGCATTTCTCTATTTCAGTAGCGCTGATTTCCTCATAACCTACCAGCTTTTATTGTATCTGCTAAGAGTCCTGAAGAAAAATTAGCAAGAATGTCGCCACGGATTCCTGACTCATAAAATGCCACGTATCCAAAAAATCCAACCTTCAAAAACATAATAATAAGAAATATAAATCTACAGGGGTACAAAGTGCAAGAAACAAACTTCACATTCATAACTGTATAACAACAACAGCGATTCTGGGTATAGTCCAACCCCTTTAAGTCGTACCATGGACAAGTCAGACTTTCGTTTAATCATTCTAATTCTACAAGGATTTACCCACCAAAATCCAGTCAAAACACTTCACTTTAGTCACACTCCAGATAAGTTAGACGTTAATTTAATCGTAGCTATCCGAAAATGCTGGGAGTCACTCGGATAACCTAATCAATTTTTCCACAATTCGTTAAATTTTCAAAGGTTTGAAGGTATTCTTGGCATCAAATGCTTTCCATATGCGGTGGGAACTAGGTGATTTAGTGTCTTTTCCAGCTGGGAATGGGACCTGAAATGTATCTTAGTTGCAGTTTTATTTAGGTTTTTTTCGTAATAAATAAAAAAATGCTGTTAAGTTTTACTGAAATCGAATGCAAAAAACATAATTACTTTAGAATATGGGATATACGAATGTGATTGACTAAACACAATCCAGAGAAGCTGGACTTTAACTTGGACACTTGGTAACTCTGATCGATTTCCTATCCCCATAAAAATACAACTCAACGGGATTTCACTGTAATTTATGGTTC
This sequence comes from Cassiopea andromeda, assembly GCA_018155075.1. Lineage (NCBI taxonomy): Eukaryota > Metazoa > Cnidaria > Scyphozoa > Rhizostomeae > Cassiopeidae > Cassiopea > Cassiopea andromeda. The sequence goes on from WIPJ01007016.1 coordinate 196,087, forward strand.
TTGAAATCAAAATTAGAAGTGGCCATAGTTGCATTAGCATAAAAGTTTGTAAACTGAAGTGAAATGAAATCATTAAAAAATTTGGCTTAAGCTGCCTGAAAAAAACTAACACAACCTAAAGAAAGCAATGAAGGTGCAGAATAACAAAACAAAGTTAGTGGTATATTTACAAACAAATGGTATAAACCTTTGTTTCTACATACCGCCATGTACATAACAGTCACTAGGTGAATGGCTTTATTGATTATATCCATCATAATATTGGGTGATTGCTCTGGGATAGCTTCATACATGATCAGGACTTGGCTGCAGGGAAATTTATAAATGAAATGTGAAACTACGAAAAGCTCTGCCCTTAATTGGGTCTGAAATGGCTTCTAAAGGAAACGTTTTGAATCAAAATTCAATCATCAATACCGTAATGGGGAGGAGTGGCAACTCCAGCCATTCGGGCGGAGCCAGTCCGTTCTTGCTACCTAATAATTGCATAGGGGCAGTTCAAAAGTACGTGTGCTCTGAAGGGAGATGGGGTAACCAAAAAAGCGTGCGAAAGCGCAAAGCGGGGAGGGCCCCTCAGAGAACATACGTACGCTCATGTAATTCTCAAATGCTACTTATGAATAACTTTTAACTATTCTACACCCAATACCGTATTCCAATCGATTTTTATACAAAAATGTGATAATTCTAGATGTCTCAGGTGAACATTGAATTTTGAAAATAGTGAGATGTACAATAGACTCAAATATCAAGGTGAAGGTGGAGGTTGATGACTTAAAAGTACATACACTGGGGGGAGGAGGTACCTCCAAAACATACAAAAGGATACAAGAAGGGAATGGGTTGTAAAATTGATGAATATTGAGCATACATACTTTTTGAATGACTCCTAAATGTTGATTGGAATTTGCTTGTAAAGATTATACTTATACATTGATCATTAAATCATCTTAAAAGGTTGTTGCAATCACAACTGAAAAAAGTCTGTACTCAAAGTTATCATACATTTCAACTATGCAAAGATTTGCTTTGCACAATGCAGGCAAGCAGTTAGTCCACATTCTGACAGATCTTTTGTATTTCATTTTAAGTCTCTGTAAGACTGAGTAATACGGAGTGATGGCCCAGTTGTAGAGCGTCTGCCTCACAACCGGTAGGTCGTGAGTTCGAGCCCTGGCCGAGTCATACCAAAGACTTTTATAATGGTACTCACTGCCTTCTCGTCTGGCGCTCGACATATGAGAATGGAGTGGGAAATTTAAACTCGCGGAGCTACCAGTGGACCAGCCCCACGTTGTAGCTTTCACTGCATTCGCAGAAGCGTGGCCTTGGGCTATAGAAACGGAGATAGGCACCGCCCTATGCGCCATTGGGCGCGGAAAAGGACTTTGAATTTTATTGTTGCTTTGAATAATCACCAACAGCTCACAGTATGCCATTTGAATTTCTACGAGATTTTTTCTTATTTATATTTGTTATTCTATCTATGAATATATGATACACTAGTGCTAACCAAATAATAGCCATTTACAGGGTGTTTCTAGCATGCAGTTCTACACAAAATGTGCAGTTCTACAAAAATCTGTGCAGTTCTAATGAACAAACTGTGCAATTCAAAAGCTTGGTATTGAGTGGCCACAGGCTGTATGAAAGTAAATAGCAGTAAAATTGGTAGATATAGGTATGAAATGATAGGTTAAACACAACCAGAAATGGAATGGTAAAATTGGCTATTTACTAACATTAACCTGCATTGCATTGTCTAATGATGAACTTTTGTGCAAGGAAATAAATTTTCAGGCAGAATACATGATGGAATAGCAGGTGCCAGACTGTATTACCTTTGACAGCTAAAAGATAATGAAATGATAGGCAGGCAATGGAAGAATCCTTCAGGTCTCCAAAAGTTGACATGCAATGACCACAGTTCAGAAGTCAAGTTTTTTAATGACATGAAGATGACCTGAAAAAGAACTTGAAGCTAAGGAATCACTCAAGCCAAAAGATCTGAAGGTGATGCTGCATGCAAACATAACAGTAGAGAATAAAGCAAAGTTCCTAAAGAAATTTGGTGAAGCAAAATGTCACTAGCACTTAGCATTACAATGAGCCTTCCTGAATTGTATTTCAAGCAGAATTTTTACTGTAAAGTATCAACAATGAGGTTAAATGTAATATCCAAAAATTAAAGCAAGCAGCTATTCACAATATATTATCATGGCATCTGAGAAATGTTGGGTATCATTCTAATGATAAGCTTTTATTTTTGACAAATATATTGACTACAGGGAGGACATACTCTACTCACCACAAAAACAAATATACAGTAGAATCCCATTGACATTGCATTCATGTTTGCAAGGCTGCTGATATTTCTCATTAGAGCCAAGGGAATAACTCCAAGTGATGACAAACACATTAGAAATGTTCTAAGACTCCAAGTTTGCTAATTAAAAGATACACAAATATATAACTCAATTAATTGTAATGGCCAAATGCATCTCATGAAGTAGATACAAAAGAAAATGCCTAAAAGAGCAAGACAAGACTAGCTTGTTATAAATGAAAACTGAAAGCATAATGGAAAGTAGTAGCACTATCTTGTAAACTGTACACTTCTTTTTCCCATTAAAAACGATGGGCATTTAATCAAGTGGTCTTCATCCAGGGTTCCAAAGTACATTCCAGGGGTTCTGGCAGAAGTTGCACAAATGCTAAGATCAAAAGTGACTTTCAATTCCCTATGATATATGAACAGGAGATACTTGAATATTTCCTTGGGGTTCTGCTCTGGCAAAAAAGTTGACAACCACTGATCAAACTCTGTAGCAGCAACCTTTAGGGCTTAAATGATGAAATAAAAGCAATAATGCAGCACAGTGGATGCTAATACGACTACATTTTTTATTCATACATCATTCAAAGACCTCATGCAAGTGATAGAGGGGGCTTGCAGCATGATTTCTCATCAAAATAGCAAAATAAAAACACAGTAGATACAAGATCACTTCAATAGCTGCTATTTTTCCACAACCAAAATATTCTCACAGAAGGAATCTCCCCATCTAAAAGATCACCATTTAAAAAATTGAGGTACTTACTTCAACTCCTAAAACACTATTGATCAAGGCAGGTGACAAGTCACCTATTACAACTTGAAATGATATCAAAGTGCCAAGCATAAGCCCAATGATCCTAAAGCAATAGGTTTGAAAAAACAACCAAATACAAAGTAGAAAATTAATCCCTTTGATGTTGCTAGAGTGCATATTAGAAAAGGTGAAAATTATTCTAAATGGTGTTTGGCTCATACAAAAGAAGCATTTGTAGATCATCCTGGCATTAGCAAATTTCAATTCTTAACAACTCATCTTATGAACTATTCTTCTTAATAACTAACACCTTCTCAAAAAGCAATAAGTAGGTTGGTTACATACTAAAAATAGATCCCAATAATTTGACACAAATCAAGTTTTTAAATCAAATCAAATCAATAATAAAGTTTTTTAAAAAGTGCAAAATTAAAGAAATCTCAACACTAGATGGCTGATAAGCAAATAACATACCCTAGCTCTGTCACTAATTTCCCTATTGCTCCTAAATGATGCTGTGCTAGGAGAGCAAATATAGGATTAATGAGGAGGAAACATAACATATGCTACAACTCACGAAAAATGTACACAATATCAATGTGAAAGCTCTCAGGTAATGAAACATCAATATGATGATAGAATAATCAGCAAAAGCTTGTGTTTATCACCCTGTACATAATTACCCAGACATCAATAAGCACCAATACATGGAATTGTCAAAAGCTATATGCTTAAGCATCTGACAGCTATATCTTTTAACAAATGAATGTCCTACCTTGAAATTCAGAAGGGGCTATATATATATATATATATATATATATATATATATATATATATATATATATAT
>WIPJ01007024.1:0-22535 GCA_018155075.1 Cassiopea andromeda
ATTCCTGAGTAGTACTTCTGTCATATATTTGTTCGTCGAGTTGCTTGAGATATCTGTGCTTTTCCTTTATCGTTTTTGCGATTGATTTCAAGCGAGAAATCACGTCAGTGCCAATTGGGCCAACAGTGTGTTCGTGAATGAGAGAGTTCGCTTCTCTTTCCGACTTGGTAACAACAGCGCGATTGCCTCCTCGTGAGGCCCTTATCCTTTCGAGAGTTAATTGTTGGACTTCACCTTCGTCCTCCGACATAGCTTCAACTTTCTGTAACAAATGAACTATAATTCCTTGCCCCTGCCCCACGTTGGGCGCCAGATATTGTGTCTTGGGCTGGACAAAGAATTCACACGAGAAAATACTCCATTTGTAATTGAAACTATTTTGTGAAGAACAACTCTGAAAACCTGTACTCTAATTAGCTTGAGCGTAATAATCAACTAAACTAACTTATCCTACGGCTATATCTAAATAGGAAACTACGGGCTTGCGCAGAGAATGCCAATCTGACAGGAGCACATCACGCGGCAGCGAGGCACGTGCACTTACCAAACTGCCCACGTGCTGCGCCCCCAAAGAGACACAGATGCACATTCTCAACAATCACATTACAATGTCCTTCTAGTACAGCATATTACTTTGCAAGGAAAACTCTAAATTTGGCACTACCACATCCAGCAAAAATTAGGAAATAGTACAGTAAAGTTCCAGCTGAGCCAGGATTCACAGAGCCAGCTTTTGATGCACTTTGAACTTCTGTCATTTCTGCAAGAGAAAAGGGCTTTGAAGTTCTCTGCTCACTTATGATTGATGAGATGGCCATCAACACACATGCAGAATGGGATGGGCAGAAATACTGTGGATTTGTAGATCTTGGCACTGGTATAGATGATAATGACTCATATCCACTAGCTAAGGATGCATTTGTTTTCATGGTGGTTGCTGCAAATAGTACATGGAAAGTTCCATATGCATATTTTCTAGTTAATGGATTAAGTGGTAATGAACATGCAAGTCCTTATCAAGATTTCTTAGAAAGCTAATGGAAGTTGGGGTTAAGGTTATCTCTTTAACATGTGATTGCCCTTCATGCCACTTCAGCATGTTGTCAGAACTTGGAGTAAATTTGAATCCTTATAATTAAACAACAAGTTTTCCTCACCCACACAATAGTGGTGCAAGCAACAGACAATCACAATTAAATGCAAAGACATGCGAAAAGAAAATCAAGAAGCAACTAACAAAACTGCTGTAGTTCTGTTCAAGCACTAATACAGCAATGCTGACCATACCGCAATATTAGATGGAGAAAAACTGATTTAAATGCACATAGATATGTAGATAAACATAAAGTAAATAAAGGTGCTACAAACCTTTGACTTTTTTCACTGTGTGAACTTTACAGGAATACAATTAATCATCGACTTCTGCTAGTAATAGAGCTAGACTTTGGGTGCGATTCGTGTCCAGTTAAGGTACCACTGATTAAACGCTTAGTTTCAGAGCCTAAAATGATTTCCGAAACCTATTTCAACAGGTTCTGACCTTAGTCTAAACTATAGCAACTGCTTTATAACTCCTCGGCAGTTCTCTCAATTTTTGTAGTTCGGTAGACCAAGATGGCCGCCATGCAATTCCTCTGGCCTCGTGTTCTGATAGCCTATGCGCGATCCAGTCTTTCTTTTGAGATCAGTGTTTCTGAAGTGGAAAGGGTGCTCTTTCTAACAAACACACAGAAAGGAAAGCTCCTCCGCAAAGCATTTGCATCTAGGTGAAAATCTGAAAGATTACAGGTCTTTTATCGTAAGAGGCCATTCACATAGTACGTCACACGAACTTTGGAATTTCTAGGGACCCACAAACCCCCTTTGTTGTCAAACTTTGTATCAAATTCAAAACTACCCAACCTAAACCAATGTGTGACGTCACATTATGACTTTCAATATGATATATTTCTGCTCTCATAATAATGTCTTTATTATGTCTTTTTCGCCTCAAAATGGCATCAGAATAGGATTGCCAGATTATTTTTTGATGAGAAGCCACATTTCTTCTTTTGCCGTGAAGCTAGATTTCCTATTATGAAGCAAAATGTAGTAAATATTGAGTTGTTTAAACAATGTGGCATCACAATGCAAAAACAACCCACCCTCCACTTGTAACACTTTGTCACAAAAATCAATAGACCCTCACGCCCCCCTTGTGTGACTTAATATTTGAATGGCCCCTAAGAATCCAGATTATTAGCAGCGGAGTACAAGGCACCTTGGAATATAAGAAACGTTTAAAACTAAAAGGAAAGAGCTACGAAACATTAGACAAATAAAACTTTGAAATATTTACCTGATCAAAGGTAAAGCTGAACCAAAACAATCTAAGCATGAAATTGCTCTAGAATATAAATCTATTAGCATTTTGCTTGTAATGTTGATAATAGTTTATTGCATTCAAGTTTTGTTTTCATGTTCACTGCAATTTAGCTCGTTAAATTAAGAAACCTTTGAGAAAGTTTTAGAACTAAGATGTGATCAAAAGTTAAAAACTGTTAGTACTAGGCCTGAGCTAGGATTCCTATAGAAAAGCGTTTTGTCAGCTTTCCGTTTAGCCTAATTATTCTTACACTTTTTTGGTATCGAACCTTGGATTATTTTTCTACTTATAAAAAGAGTGGCATATTGGCGTTTTCTCAACAATGCATACAAGTGATCTCGCATTACGCAATGGTTATATAGCAAAACTTTGGTTTTAAACAGAAGCTGTTGACATATGGAGCTTCAACTCAGCTGGTATGCATACTCGGCTATAATCTTGTTGTCGTTTGGTAAATGAGGAGGAGACTCCGCAGCACTGTACTTCTAATCGGTTGGAATTCGTGTTCACCGGTTCAACAGCGCTTAGGGGTTATTCAATCTTTGTCGTAACGCTAAGTTTGTGGCTTTTGACTTCCTCATCTTGTCATAACGCTCCGTACTATAATTCTCTATATAAATTAGATAATAGCTCCACAAATCAAGGTACCTTCCTCCATAGTGGTGCTACTTAACGGATGAAAGATCCTTACCTTGTAAGTTATATTAAGGCCCCTCTCTAATAACCTTCCCTGTTTCAAACAAAAGTTGCATATAAGCCCCACTCTTTTGTGGATTTAAATGATGGAATTAGCCATTGCCACTTTTAGGGACTATGAAGTCTGGGACAAAAATAATCTGCTGTGCCCTCCTTTGGAAATTTTGCTAATCAAGATTATGCTCTACATTTTCCTATTAGAACCACGTATAGAGCTAAAGTACAATGAAAGTTCATTATCACCAGGCTCAATGTGATACCTGAAGTTGGTGTTCTACCATCGATAGTTTGATCTGGGGTTATATATTATTAGAAGTGTTAAATCGCCTTGTTTTGCTTATGTTCAACCGATTACGCTGTTTCCTCAGGAGCTGTAGCACAGGACTGAATCTTCTCTTGCATAGTCTTTTTAATGAAATATTTACTGCTGGGTAAGTCACTAGAACGGAGGATATGTTCTCTAAAAACCAAATAAATGTTTAAGGGTTTGGAGTACTTTCTTGTGCACTTTATGCACCTTTAACGATGCTTGTAAAAGGATTTGATTCATTTTATAACTGGAAATTGAGATGCAAGATAACATAAAATGCGTTTCAATCAGAGTCTGTTGACAAGGCCAATATTTAGTTTTAGTAGCAAGTAGTATAATACCTCCAATTGCTGTAAATTACTCGGGAAAGGAGATCTGGGGGCATCGCCCCCATGACAATTATTGGTGTAGTGATTATCACCTTGGCTTAAAATGCATATTCTAGTAATTAGGACCCATGCCCTAGGACAACTTTATTGCATCTGTTTTATAAAAGAAGCATCCTTCAATTTGACTTCGAAGACATCCACAGACTTTCCAATTTACCATTTACCATCACAATGTCAACGATGGTTGACGTTGTCAAGCAATATTCAGTTTTACTATCAGACTTGTCTGTGGTAAAAGGGATAATTTACTGGGGGTGTGAAATTTAGGAAAAAAAATAAGAAAGAGAGAAATGTAGAGCGAGAGATGTGCGAGAGAGAGCGAGAGAAGTATCTTCATCATAATCATCATGATTGTCGTAGTCGTAGGATTCTTGGATTCACGTCTTCTTCGGTGGGCTACTTCATATTCGGTCAGGATGCCTTGAATGCACGAGCGGTCTTTAGAATCGTTGTCGAGAGAGTAGACATTTTAATAGCTATTAACTCTTATCTTTATTCCAACTTCACTGTACAAATATCAAATGGCTCGGCTAGGTGACTCGCGTCCCTGCCATTGAACCAACGAACTCTTACTTATGTTTCACATAGTTCTAGCTCTAATTCTCTAGTTCTTCAAAGTCATAATCCAAGTTCTCTACGAGGGGTGCTCTTAAATAATGTAGAACTACTGGGTTAGGATGCATCAGCATTTTTGCCGACATAGAGTAATCGTTACTCAGCATAAAATACAAAAGAAAGGTAATACTAGTTTATTCTAGAATACCTAGTCTAGCCATGTATGACCCAAGGGTAGATAATCCTTAATCCCTATAACAATAGAATGGAATTTTGCATCATGCACAGTCATTATTACAGGGTTTCCTATGGTGTGAGTAGATTCACGACATTACTACGGAATTACTACGTTTGTGTTACTTATAGTCAACCTAACTTATTCTAACGACTAATATAAAGTACTTTTGGACATATACGTGCGTCTTACAAATTAATGAATAGAAACTAACGATATACACATATGCTAACATTTCCTGGAAACTATAATGATTCTGCTGGCTCATTTCCAGTCGAGCCCTACACGTATCTCACGAACAACTAATATGTGACGGCACTTTCAACCTTTTCCAAGCCTTGAGAGTCCAAATACCTTAATATACAAACGCGAAACGACATAGGCCTCTACAGTCTTCTCCAAGCACTGTGAGTCTAAATAGCGAATAACTACATGTGAGACGTCCTAATACCAGATTTTTCCATGTATAGCTCCGTACTTTCATTTATAAATTAGCAGTATGACAGGGGCAAACATTTACTGGGGGCAAACTCTATTTACTACGGGGGCAATGTTGAGGAATATTGGGGACGGTTTCTTTCCCAAGTTTCTATGTTAAAAGGCCTTACTTTCTTGACTAGATGTAAATTCAAAAAATCATTGGTTGACTTTCTGCTCTTTAAAGAGTTGAGGATATGCTTCATAATTAAAAATTTGCTCATGTAATATTTTACAGCATTTTAATCAACTTGTTCCAATCAGTGAGTGATATGCCGAAACACCTTCTGTTGGGGGAGGGGCGTTTTGAACAATTGACCAACTATTGCTACAAGAAAGAAATGTCCCAGAAAATACTTTTGCCAAATCTTTTCTAGCATGGCTGCCCTTTGACCAACTTTCTTGAAAATTTGACGATAAAAGGGGTGTGACACCCCCTACGCTCACCAGTCAACACATCCCTGGTTTCAGTAATGAAATACACAAATTTACCAACACAATGCACTGACATAAGTATATCATTGTAAGCTCCAAAACGCCCCTTTAGAACTCAAAAACGCCCCCTGGGGATGCTGCCTCTCCCGCTGAGAACTACTGCTTTAGACAGTAAGCTTCGCTTTGATATTGCTATGACGACTCTGAAACATTCATACATTTTCAATATAACTACACTACCCTGACAAAAATATTCGAATGGGCGGTTGGAAATGTCTGCCAAAATTTGTTTACGAGAAGCAAGAGATGCGTACTCGTAAATTGTAAAATAGTTACCTGTACTAAATCTGCAGCTCATAAAGTAATAGAATATAGCAAAAGCCTGGTTTTATTATAAAGGTAAAAAGAAAGTGAGTGTCTTAAAAAAACTTGTTATATGAATGCACTATTTCTAATGTCATCAGAATGACGGTGCTTTGCGAGGGTTCAATCAGCGTATATCATTATTTAAATATGCTTAGTGAAAATATCGCTTAAAATTGTCACCAACATGTATGGCAATGATAACAATTCATTTATACACGTCTTTTTTATACGAAAAGGTTTATAAGAAAATGAGGCTGAAATGGCTGATCTCTTAAAACGATTTTGAGAAAATCATGAGATTCAATTCTTCAAAATTTAGTGTTTTTATGGGCCAAAAATCGATATTTCGTTGTTATCGCATTTACTATGTTAAAGATGGAATTCAAATTAATAACACTAATACAATATTAATGTGGAAATTGTAACCCATTCTAGCCAGTTTATTTCAGTAAAAAGCTAAGAAAAATTCTCATGCGCAATTTCCGGACTTCGGGGTTTCCAATGACCCGCGTTACGTCTCGCGCTTTATGTTACTCATCTTGTTTATTTCGTTTCAGAATACGTGCCAACGATGAACTAATTGATTGATAAATTTTCGACATCTGGGCAAACAGCTCAAGAGCATTCATACAAACATTATACTGTACTTATAAATTATAAGAGGTCTCATTCATGGTTACTCAACTAAACATTGAAAAAATTATGGAAGCCATTATACACTTTGCTCAAAAAATCAAACTTATAATCACACAGTGCCTGAAATGTACTAGAATCTAAAGAAGAATAGTAAGGTCTTTCTCAACATATAGACTTTTAGTTTTATATTTTTTCAAAAACACAGAAAACTTTTTATCACCTCCGGCTTACGTTCGAATACTTTTGTCCTGAGAATTCTTTTAATAACTGAACCTTCAACCTTTTGCCATGAAAATATCACCATTTATGTAGTTAGCACTGAAAAAGTTGAAATAGTTTGAAGAAGAAATGTTCACAATGAAAAATATGTGAGAAAATCTTGAAAATGCCCAGACAGAGCATGTTACATGAACATATCTTCTGAAACTAGGACTTTTGTGCTATATTTTAAAAGTTCTTTCATTCTGTTCTGTAGGCCTATTTCAAAATAATTTGCAATAAAGATTTGCTAAAAAACAGTGGTTGATTTACTGGAAGTGAGCTATGCCAACGTAGCAGTCCATTAGCATTGTATCCATTGCAGTTACAACGTATTGGTACCAAACTATTAAAAGGCTCTCAAGTCACAAGATGAACAACAGCAGCAAATTTCGTTTTAAAGCAACTTTGATTTTTGACGTCAATCGGTGGCTTTTAAACAATTTGAAGTCAATGCATTGCTTTCTAAAAGCCAGTTTATTTATTCGATGCAGATTAATATCTAATGCGTAAATATTCTGAGTCGAATGTGAAAATAGTTTTCTAAAAATTCTAAGCATCACCACAGGTTTCTTTGTATATTAATATGGCATGTTCAACGATGTATTGAACGACAATTTATTAGTTATCAATGTTTATCATTTTGACAAATTTTTACCACTATTGGCAACCAACGGTAATTACCTGTATATGCTAATATTTGTACGTTAGTCCATCTCAACCATTCCAGGAAATGGTCAACCAGAGCGGTACTATTTTAAACTGGAATGTAAGTCAAAGGATTGGCTTCATTGGAAAGAGATTCCTTTTGTGCTTATCTGAAGTCCGTTTTACAGTAGGTCAAGCATTTTCCAGTTACAAGTTTCCGCTTTATAAGAAGAAAGTTTATAAGAAAATGAGGCTCAAATAGTCAAAATCTTAAGAAAATCACGAGGCCCAATTTCAAACATTAACTTTTATTATAGGCCAAAAATCAATATTTTGTCATTATTGCATTCAAAATGTTAAAGCTGAAATTTAAATTCGAGTATACATGATAGACAAAGAAAGTGGGGTCTATTTTAGCCAGTTTATTTCAGAAAAAGTTAAGAAAAATTTAAGAAAATCTCAGGCTCAACTTAGGGAAAAGTTAAGAAAACTGAGGTTCAAGCAAAATAACAGCATAATAATACTATTTTCTTATGAAAGAAACGTGTATCACATCATTGGTTTACCTGATATAATATCTCACATATTGGTAGGAATTAACCCTTTAGTAACATAATTTTTCATAATTTGGATAGAAAAAATCTTTATTTTATGGCATTGAAAAGAAACCGCACCCAAGGCTCTCTCTGAAACATTTGTCAAGAACAATGTAAGATTGACTGTAAGAAACTTTGATCGGAAGATCTGAGCGTCTTCCGTGCAACAAGTGCTACCCTCTGTATCCGCCCCTGCTGAAGTGTACACAGGAATAACATCAGGTGTGCATGCGTGCCCCTGATTACAGGCCTCATTACAGAACACAATTAAAAGAAAGTACCTAAACTGGTTTTACTTTATAAGCCAAAAAGTCATGTAAATAATTGAAATGTACACCTGAAATCATCAAGATCTTCCACAAATGAGAAGTTATAATTTTTTCTCAATGCTTCAATTTACGCATTAGTATAACACTGACAAGCTTGACAAAACGCTATGTCAATCATGCCAATGCTATACTAACTGATTACCCCAAAAGCGCAATATTTGGCTTCAAATTTTAATATACTAATGAATTTTTCAAATGCAAAAGATAGCTACTATTTACCAAGGCCCTCATCCAGTACCTACTTGATACGCAGAAATCTGATCAGCTTCTCATATTCCGAACTTTGGTGGTGAAGGTGGCCACATAGATTTGTTGCTTAATTCTTTTTCACCATATATGCAATGTTATTTGTTGTAGGTTATCTCTCTCGCACAATTTTCATTCGAACAGGTTCTTCGAACGAAGGTCGATTGTCCTTTTTCCATGCATTGGCGCAAGAGTTGCTATGGCAATATTCAAATTACTAACTTGTATGGAAAAGAGGTCAGAAGCAAATAGGCTTCAAGCATTCCAACCTTCAAGTCTTTGGCATACTAAGTAGAAATTGTTAAGGGGGATAATTTGTGGTAATGCAAGAGATGATCTCGGGGCTATATCCCCCTTCAGAAGGTGAAAATGCAACTTAGTTACAGAGTTTTCCATTAAAGGCACCGTGTTATTTGTATTTTCACCCCCTTGTCGGAAGAGTCAACCCCAGTCGGAAAATACCTAGCGCCACCCCTGGAAGTCACTTGGCATCAAGAGTGAGATAGCATAGTGGTTATAACATATGCTTCCTATGTGGAAAGACAATGGCTTGAGTCCGACTCGTAGACCTTGACTCAATGCTCACCAAGCAGCAATTGGGTACCTGGCGTCATAGTACTGGCTTAGGCTTAGGAGGCGGGGATGGGTGCAGAAATCCGTTTCACTCAGGCAATATCTCGCAAAGAACAATAGAAATTGCGGGCAAAATTTTTATAGAATGTTTGAAGACCCCCGCAAATTTGATGTCCTCCTACGCCCATGGTACCTTGTAGCAACACTGGGTAGATAAAGGCAGCAAAGACAGAATCTGGCCACCCTACCTCATATGCTGCGATGGCTCAGGATAAGTGTCCTCTCAAACAAGAACTCATTTAATTTCAGGCGCCAAATTAACGTCTTTCCCCTTAATAATGTTTCAATTTATTTAACCCCCGTACTTTATAAGGCCCCAAGCTTCTTAAGCATAAGGAAATTGACTTTAGTAAGAACACCCAATGTCATTCCAATTCATTGTCATCACTATTCATGCTCAATACTTAAGGTCACTTAAAGCGATTCTGTATATATTTTATGTTTATGCTTGATAACAACTTCCTTTGCTCTTTCCATCATGCTATTATCATTTAAAGCCATTTCTTAAATTCCGAACTCCCTGCGCTCATTGTGAACCCTCCTGGTTTATTAAAGTATATAGTTTTTCCAACCCATTCCCGCTTATTAGAACATCCCAGTTGTTTATTTGGCACTTGACAGTACGTACGTAAGTATACGGGACTACCTTTACCTTAACTTAAAATTGGTAAAATCTATCATTAAGAAAATGACCTTGGTCACAAATGCTGTATTGTGGTGTATTGTACACTTCTGTAAGATTGTGCAAAGTTTCTCTGTTAGAAATGTCTAGCAAATACTTATTACATGTTCTATTGCATGTTTGGTCATTTTCAATGATTATCCATTTATTAAATGTTTGGAATTTTTCTCAATCCAACCATCACCTTATTCCACTCCCATTCTAGAAAACACAATCTGCGTTTTTTCCAAGTGTTTTCGAATTCAAGGGCGTCGAAATGGCTTTCAACGAAAGAGGAGGACCTTGGTCACTAAGGTAAGGGATAAGCTCAAGTAGCAATAATGCAACATATTGTCCTATGAAAGTGGGGGCATAGTGCCCCCGGCCCCAATGTTTTGATGACCCTAACATTTGAAAACTGTTGATACTTCACTATTCAGATAAAATGAGAAATGTTGGCTTTGCTTCAAAATTGATCTACCTCATAGTATCAATATTTAAAACCAATCCAGCCATTCACCTTTAATTTCGATTTTTCAAATTGTTGTCGGTTGGACTTTTGTGGCTTATTGAGTCATATGCTCTATGAAAATATATCAATGCAGCTCCTATAACCTTCCTTATCTAAGTAATCTTTCAGTCCCTGTTAATTATAGATGGAGTGAGTCCATAAATGCCAAAGCTCCCGCGCATTGCTGGAGTCTTCCGCGCTTTTCAATATAAAGCGAAACCATAAAACCAGGGAATAACACTCGCAATACTATTGAAAAGCTTTATACGAACCAATCTCACTGGGATTTTGATGTGTCATGTAATGAGTGAAGCATCAATTAACAACTGTCCATCTGTTCTTTTACGAAAATTAATTTATTAATTTCTGGGGTATGAATGAATAGAGCCCATCAATTACATGAGGGATTTGCTGAAGGACCTTTTAGTTTAAAACGACAAATGTTTTATGGCTACAAAGAAATAATCATTTTCATAGGTCAGCGCTTCCCCATTCGTTTTCACTGCCGCACCCCCTGAGACTGATGAGGGCAATCCCGCACCCCCTTGATTTGAATGAAACACAAAAGGCTAAAAACAATAATGAAAAACGAACATTCGGACAACGTTTCTTGTCGAAAAATGCAGTTTTCTAGAAGTCGTGATTTTTTGTTCAATGGATTTGCTGGCCGGTAGTGACCAGTTATGAAAAAAATATCTGAACTGATATTCTTTGCGACGAAGAAATATATTTATTTTGTCTTTAACGATTGATCCTTGCACCTCCGCGAACCACAGCTCGCACCGCTTCAGGGTGCGAGCACCCCCTATCGGGAAGCGCTGTCTTAAGTGCTTCACTTCAAATTTTTTCTGGTTCGAAATACTTGAACGTCAGAACATAGTTAATGGACGGGCAGAACTTTAGAGACAGGGGCTGACGCTGTTTCACGTTTTAAGGTTGTCATACATGGTCATTCCTATCTCTCTTTTCCTTCACCTAACTACTAAATATGCTCATAGATATTTCATCTAAACTCTTTCCGTTAGGATAAGGGCATAGTTTGCAAACATTTGACCAATTATGACTAACAATCAGGTTTTGCAAAACACTATCACCAATAAAATACTACATCTCCTGCAGCATGATCAATCTGTTCACAGTTTCGTACATGCTGATAGGCGGGGCGTCATGCCCTCAAAAAATATCTTTGCTATATCATTCAAAAGATACTAACATCTTTCATAAGGATGAAATCAATATAAAACAGTCAATGTGCGTTTTCATAAACGAAATGATTATGAGAAAGGTTAAATATTGTTAAGCAGAAAGCATGATTACATACATAATTAATTGCCTTTCCCTTTTCAATTTCTTCAGATGTACAAGAGAGAAACTTAGTTGTTCAAAAACGTTTAGCCTTAAATCAAGTGTGCTGTAATCAACCATATCACTAGAATGCATAAAACAGCATTCGCAAAAACTTAAAAGATCCAAGGTTCCTCAAACTCAGAATTTCAGTTATCTTCCATTGAACCACTTAATGCTTCTATGTAAGTGCAGAAAATTAGCAAATATCTGGTACTAGGGGTGACATACATTCAGGTAGAACCTCACAAGCGAAAGAAGACTGCAATGCAAGCTAGGAGCACTTTCCCCCTGTGCCCTTAGGCTTGTACACCCTAGGGTGGTTGGATGAAGTTCATCAAAAGCAAGAAAATATAAGTAAGTCCCTATTTTCAAAACTCAGATGGCACTGCCCACCAAGGTAAATGCAACATCGTGAATGGGGATCGAGCTCACATGGAAGGGGCAACTGCATTACAATTCGTACTTTTGCTATTCTTCAGGAAAATGCGTTATGCTGTCTCACAAATCTTCCCCGAAATTCTTTGTCTCTGACTTTTACATTGTCTACATTTTACTTAGAACCTGGTTGAAATTAAAAGGGAAGAAGGCAATACGCAACAGCTACAGCATTAATACAATACAACTTAGTGATTACATATGATAACAAAACTATGCGAGATTATGTGTCATGGAATCCAGCAATAACATATAATCACACAGTAGCAGCTAAAAATTTTTAACGAAATGGCCTTTTTACAACACATTCGGTGGCCACTATTGAAGAGACTCTTCCATCAAAGACTCAATACCATTGTAAAGGAATGCTACACATTATTTTAAACATTACAGGGGCCTTAAAAAATACATCTGTCATCATCATAGCGCAGATAAGCATACTGACGATGAAAATGCTCAGGATTTTAAGCATAACAAGAGCTGTAGACTGGCGAACCATACAATAGGCGATAAAAAATTATATTCAGAAAGTGTAGCTATTGTGATCTTGGCCTAATTACTCTCACATTCATTATGAAGGCTAATGTACAACTAGATATTCAGTTCTTTTCTATTTAACCTTCACCTGCCGCATGGCAATTTGATGAAACTTTTTGAAATCAAATTATTCAGTTGTTTAATACTACAAATGGTTCTGTCGATCAGCTGAAGTTGACAAGGTGCAAAGAGACTTTATCTCAATGGAGACAATTTATCTCTCCCTTCCATTGAGTTTTCCATTTCATTGAATGACCTGAATCTCTTGTTCATAGTTCATACTTATACCTATCTTTAGATAGATCTTTCAAGCTATTTCACGTCAATAACTTTCTGCTTCTCCAAATGTGACTTAGTCTACAACATTATCAACAGCATAAAACGTAGCCTCCCATGAATGTTCGCTAGCATAACTTCGGGACATGGGCAAGCTTACTTATGTACGAATACAAATAAAATTTAGCAAAAATTTCCAACGAAGTGGATATAAGCAACGGCTACATTATTTAAAATAATACAAAAAAGCTTAATTATGATAACGAATTTAAATGAAATCTTGTCTCCTTGACTTCACCACGCCTCTAATATTAATGAGCTCTTATGTGATTAGTCAGAACGATGAGACAGTAATACAATGGCACTTTAAACACATTTCACAGCGATTAAGGATTATCCAATCAATAAAAACAATTAATAAAATCACAGACTCCTTGCTATATAACGCCCTTGTCAGAGAAATAATTTTATTGCAATGGTTTGCAAGCAAGAGGTCTTCATAACGAGAATGAAATAATTAGCCTTTGGTCAAAAATATTTCGTGTTACCCAAAGAAATAAAGGGTGAAAAGACAACTATTTAAGTTGTAAACACAATATAAGAATTGTTTTCTTATTTGGATAATGAAGAATCAATGGGCTCCTAACACTAATGTTGTCAAGCACGTGATTCAAGGAACAAGAGCAAATTTATACAATGGTTACATGATATGCAGTTCAAATACGATCCAGCCATAAACTGACTGGCACTACTTATCAAGCATCTCTCCTCTCGATACACAGCATGCTAATGAGAGCTCAGTTAAACTAGTTGTGGGAGAGATCTTGATATAAACTGTGCATTGAAATGCTAGGGCATAACTTCCGTGATACCTAAAGTACTTGAAATTAAATGATACACTCCATAAGTTCACTTCTGATAAAATGATGTTGAGAACGCATTCGCTCTGTAATCACACCAATGAACATATCCAAAAATTACCAGCAAAGTCTGCTTACAATATCAGACTGAATCTTGTAACAATTCCCAGTTTAATAGGCACCCATCTTCCCATAATACTCTTGCGTGATCTTTACAGAGCTGCAGTTAACACCTATAAATGTACCTTAAATGAATGCTTTCTCCTTTTCCAAAATTACAGTGTCTATTCAATGTTCATGACAATAAGTTAAACGTAAAATGAACTAGCAAAAGATAAGCATATACTAGTTTAGCCAAAAGTGTTTGCTTTCATTGGTACCCAATTTTCCACTAGCTCTACAAAACGTGAATAGCTTCATTGAAACATACAATTGTCCAACACTCTCTTCAACTGATATTACATCGACGAGATGAACAGTTCTACAATGAAAATAGAAAATAATGTCAGGCGTAATAACTTGCAGTCCAAGAAATATTATGAAGTTAGAAGATCACACGGAAGGATTGCACTAAAGCAGTACGGATAAACTTATGCATCTGTTTATTGTTGAAGCCGAGTATCAGTAATCTTCCATTACTATAACCTTTCATCAACTCTCTACTTCGTATTTAAGTTGCATCAAAGACGTGTAACGAAAGTCCAAATCAAGAATTTAAAACCAATTAGGACACTTGTAAAGCAAAAATTTTACTGAAGGTGCAAAGAAATAGACACCAAATATTCCCCTGATGGATGAAATAAGGATTGGGACAGATAATGGAATAGAAGTGTGATTTCCTATCCAAATTAAGTCTCCAATTACTTCGTAACTGCTTCAAGGTGAATTTGAGGGTAGAACTGCCGTTCAATCTCGTCTCCAGTTTGGAATTTGAGTTGGCTGCATTAGGTTGGAAAAGCTCGAAGTTACATAGCCCATGTTTTTAAGAAATGAGGAGTTAATAAGGTCTTTGAAGCAAAATAGGATGTGGGTATAAGTAGTGCTAGGGCTGAAATACAGGGCGTGGTGGTACATATTGCCAAAGGCCTGACTATGAGCAACTTTGAAGAAGCATAGGACGCCATGCTCTTCAAATTGCAAGGTGTGAATTTGCTGACATTTAAATGGAGAGCGAATAGTATACAGAAAGGAGTTGGAAGCCTTCTGAAAAATTGTATGGTGTGGTTCCAATTTAGCGCGAAAATGAAAACTTGTGTCAGTCGGTTCAATTGAGATCAAGCAAAAATTCTGAATAAATTATGAATTTAGAATCGCATCTTAATGGAAAAGGAGAAGACAGATCCACTTCAGACTCACTTCACTTTAGCTACATTTAGCCATGCATTTAATTTGTGCTTGATGAAACCAATTTGGGATTTTACTAATAAGCAGTAATTCTATCTCGCCTGCCAGAGCCAGCATTTCTGTTCTTTCAAATTATTTGGAATTTCAGAGCATGTCCTACTCTTATTTAGAGTCAAATTATGTTCTCAAAAGACACGTGGTTGAAAAAAAGAAGAAGGCAATCTCCATCAGCTAGTGTCTATTGCTTGGGCTAATGAAAAAACTCTAAAATAACTAATCTGTAAATGAAGAAGGTTGATGAGTCAATCAAAAGTTTACAAGCAAATATCCTCTGTTTTCATTTCAAATCCTTGTTAAATCAGAAAAGTTTTAAAAGCTATCGATCGGTTTCATGCAGGAGATCCACTTGAAGGCTATTGAAATAAGAAACAAGTTATGTCAATAGCAGTAGTCATTGTTTGCTAATTGGCGCAAACAATATGCCATTTGAATAAGAATCAATGATTCTATCTCGCTTAACAAAGATATCATTCCCTCCTCTTTCAACTGATTTGGAATTTCAGAGTATGTGCTAACGCTACTTGGAATTAAACTTTTGCTTTCAAAAGAAGTTTTCCAAAAGAAACATAGCGGTATCTCTCAACAAGGTTCTATCGCTAAGGCTAATGGTATACTCAAATGTACTTCATAAAGCATCCAACATAAGGGTCTAAGCGTAAGTTGGATATTAAACAAGTTGACCGGGAACTTGCATCTTTTGCTTAACTTATCCCATATTGAAAATAGCGAATCCTACTTAGGCAAAATTAACAGTATCCAAATGGGCAACAGTCAAGACAAATGCTGTAAGAGTAACATACTGATTGCAAAGGAAACTCCACTGTTTACCCCAAGATTAGCAGCTCTACACCACATTGCCTGATCTGCAAGGAAAAAGATATGCAAAATAATTTCTTTTTCAAAAACATATAACAGAAGCAGGACAACATATTATAATTGAGCAATTAGTGGTCGGTTTTTTACATGAAGTTATAACCAATCATGTATCTTATCCATTTTGGTCTTGCTTCTTCATTTCGCCATTTTGAAACTGTGTTAATGTAGGTGAATTCATTTCTTATAGCTTTTGCCCCGGGAAAAAATTTCCATTCATTTAGAACAACGAATTTCTCTGATCCAACTTTGTATCTAAAGTTCTGATTGATGTCTCCGAGCCCTAAGGTGTGACACAAGCGGTTTCAAAGATATCTGCCGTGGAGCATAACTCCCACCTAATGTACTTCCCGACAAGTGCTTCCATCGAACCTCACTTCAATATCAAAGCACAAATAAAGCATTTGCTTTGCGACATTGCAGGTTGGAAAAAATACATGTTTCCCTACACAACGTATAGATGCAAGTGGCTTGATGTAGATAGGTACGACCTACTGCAGATCCAAAATCAGGTGCAAACTGAGAGAGGAGGGAAAGTCAGATGCTAGCTGCGAGCTTAAATTGAAATCAATACAATATATCTAAGGTGTCTTTGTTGTGATACTTACAACCATCACTTGAAACTCAGGCCCAGGATGGTGAAGAAGGGAGTGTGGGAGTGCCATATTTCCAATGGAAAAAGCTTTTTTGGCAATCTTGCCCTTTATCAGCATGTTCTACTATCTATTGGGAGCTTTTGCAAAATTTGAGGCACAACGTGTAGACAGTTTTTGATGACTTGATATGCCCAAAAAAGTATCTCGCATGCTTTCAGCATTATGCAACATTGGAAAGCTTCATCAGTACCTACATCTAACGACTTTTCAATAAATTTCCCAACTCTTCATCTAATGTGCAGGGATGAAATGTGTTTGTGCAGTGGAATAACTATAAATATGCAATGATTAATCTTCTTAAGGAAGAGGACTTCATTTTTTGAAAACCAGAATCTTCTGTTTCAATGCATTTCTTTCTTTGAAGTAGCATGGCTAAAGAAGAAGTGAATTTATTAAGCTTTTGAGCACCGTTATCTTGCAGTTAGACATGGAACCTACATTTTCATGTCTCTTCTGATACAATTGTGGCATAAGAAAGGGCTGTTTTTATATTTATAGCAAATGACAGAATTTTCCATATCTAGGGGGCCCTTCCCCCAATCCCCCTTCCTGCTGTTTAACTTTCAAATTATTTTGCACCAACAGGCTGCCAGTTTATAAAGGCCCTGTGCGAATCACATAAAATCGAATAGAGAGAAGGCATAATAGATTAAAGAGCGTATCACTTTTTAGAAAATACTGTGCATGACAGGGATTTTTATTAACACAGAAGGAATAGGGTACCACCAAAACGGCATGAATTACGAAGAAACTTTCTGAGGTGCTACTATCAAATATGATACGATTTGTGAAACTCATATCGCTGTGTAGCAGCTAATGGAGTGCAAGTCTTCCAGCCTGAATAACATTGAGTGTAAAATATCCAAATTTTCCTGAAAAAATGCTGCTGAGCTCTTGAACGCACAGCTGAGCAAGCTTTCGCTGCCAACATCTTGCAAAATTAGATTTTGTATCACTCTGTATTTGTAGCCTCAAGTTTTGTAAATATTCTAGTTAAAAGTACTGGAATAGGATGAAAATTTGCAGAAAGAGCTTTCTCTAGCCCTTTCAAGCACTAATGAAGCCTGTTTCGTACGTTATGATAGCGCAGAATGCAATTTCCTATATTGAAATTCAACAATCTGGCAAGTTTTGCAATATTATCAGTTTGAACAAAGAAGAAGGTAGTTTACCTTAGAAATTTCCTTTATTTAGAAATTGTAACATTGTTTTCGCTATATACAACAAAACCTAACAAAGTAGAAACAAAAAAGCTTAATAGACTTCGTGCAGATCATAGCGGGAGAGGACTTGCTGGTCATCGAATTCCCACTACAACAGGCACTTGCAAATTTCATAAACCAGAATGCATAATACTTGACACTAAGCTAATAAAATGTACACATTTAACACGTAACAGTTGATGTCTGTATTTGCTGGTACCAAGAATGAGGGGGCTAGCTTTAGAGTATAAAGCCCTTAAAATGCATATTAAAAGTTCTTTCAATAGTTAAGGCGAACAAGTTCAGCGTGGGGCTTAAGTATCACTAATTGTTAGCTGCATGCTACATAGGAAATATATAGCTAAACATATCAAAGTTGGGAAAAGTGCTTGTATATATTTGCAGAATGAATCATAAAAGTTTCCTGGTTTAAGGTACATTCCCTTCCCTGCTCTTGAGTTATAAAGAATCCTTTATATGGACATCAATAGGCTGTGTCTAGGTGTCTTGCAAATCTGTGATTGAGTTTTTGCAGCAATCGTTGTGAACAATGTTGATGGCATGAAAATCACGCATAAATATAGTACTGATGAAGGCTGTGTGGTTGCTATAAATAGTTCCAACCAATCCCATGCCAATGCTACAATCAAAAATGCAATGATTTTCTACCAGTCATGACCAACGCTCTGTATTACTCAAACATATGGTTGGATAGGACATACACTTACGTTAGATATTTCTGTGATAAAGATATGAAATACTCACCAATACCAGAACATTATGATTTAGGAGGTGAAACATCATGTGGGTAGATGGATAAAAGAAAAGCACCAGATTTTACTACACACCAGTTTCAGCTAGAGTCATTAGATTTCTAAGCGTGTTTGAAAAGTGAAAAAATTAAAGACCTTTAAACTCCTTGCTGAACTCGTTCGTCTGAACTATCCAAACAACTTGTAATGGCTTCTAAGCAAAGAACGCTTATAAGTGTAAACTGGTGTCTTCATTGTTCGAATTGATAATATTGGAATATTGTCAAATTTTTGAATGTCAATATTGTAAATTGCCTTCTACAATAGAGACGTGACATTTGAAACAGGCTTCCTTAGTGTTACTCTGACGTCAAAGAGTTAGAAAAAGCCCTTTCTGCAATTTTTCCAATACTTTTAACTGCAATTCTTATTGAGGCTACAATTAACTATTGATACAAATTCTAACTTTGCAGCATCTGCGTAGAAAAAGTTTGTCAAACAATGTACGCCCAATGTCGCACAAGAAGTCTGGTACTGTTGTTAGCACATTGAAATAAGGTTGGGTAGAAGCACTTGTAGGAAAATAGACCTTTTTCCCCTTTACGTCACACACCTGTTGGCGCGCAATGCATCCAGGTAGTTGTATTTAAGGTAAAGCTCATCTGCTAATGTTTACTGTGGTCGCTGCACGTTATTATTTTGTTATCTACGAAGTTTGACACAATCTATGGAAAATTCTACAAGTGATTTTGAACAGCACATCCCTAGTTTTTTTAAAAACTCTTGCCCGGGAACCAGTGCTGAGGGAGTTACAGAAGAAGACTGCTTCTCCAAAAAAAGTCCGGGAAGCCTTACACGGCCTAGCAGACATAGTCTCTCAGAAAACCAGGCGGTTGTAGGTGGAATCACCTGTTGTGTTCCAGGGTGCTTCAGCAACAGTTTGAGAAATCCAGAGCTTTCATTTTATGTGATTCCGAATGGCAAAAGCAAGGAAAAGCAGGAGCTGCGCGAGCGTTGGTTGCATATGATATCACGGCAGAATTTCGACAATCCTGGTCCTGGGCACAGAGTATGCTCATTGCATTTCATTGGAGGTCGAAAGACGTATATGAATAACGTCCCAACAATAGTTCCAAAGAGTAAGGGAAGGAAAAAACAGATGCCTAGGCCCACTTGCAAAGCAAGAAACAGGCCAAGCATTCTTCAAAAGACAATGGCACAAGGTGAAATACTGAACTTGTCAATGCCCACCACATCCCCTGTTCAAAATCAGGAACTGGAGCAGGTGGAAGAGGCTAACGTGGCAGAGAATGAAGAGCCAGGTGTAGGTACTGAGAGAGTGTTAAGAGAGAGAAGTGCCCAACTGGAGCTGGAAGTTAAACGGTTAAAAGAAGCAAATGAAGAGCTTAGCCTGCAAAAGAGCCCCACAGATGGAGACATAAAGGGAAGCAAATTTTCTGTGAATGCACTTAAAAGCAATCCTATACTGTTTAGATACTACACTGGACTGCCAGATTATGAAACATTTAGAATCATTTTGGAATCATTTGGCCCAGCAGTAGATAATTTGGTGTACATTGGTTCAAATACTAATGCCAGTAAAATCACATCAGCTGACTGAAAAGAAAAGAAAAGAACTAAGGCCCAAAAAAGAACCTATCTGCAGAACAGGAATTGTTTTTTGTTCTTGTTCGATTAAGGTTAGGCCTCCTAGAAGGTGACATTGCATACAGAATAGGGATATCAACAGGACACTTTTCAAAGATTTGGATTACATGGCTTGATTTCCTGCACAATAAATTTAGAGCATACCCTATTTGGCCTTCTACGCCTTCAATAATAAAAACAATGCCAACTTGTTTCAAGGAAACATATCCAACGACACGAGTCATCATTGATTGTACAGAGATATATATATATATATAGAGAAGCCATCATCAGTCAGGTCCCAGAGTGCAACGTATTCCAGTTACAAGCACTACAACACTGCTAAAGGGCTTATTGGAATTACCCCTGCTGGTGCAATTTCTTTTGTATCAGATCTTTATACTGGAAGAACAAGTGACAGAATGGCTGCAAAAGATACTAATCTCTATGATCTATTTGAAAAGGGAGATTCTGTAATGGCAGACAAAGGCTTTGATATAGTAAATGACTTGCCAGAAGGCGTGAGCCTAAATATTCCACCATTTGTCAGTACAAGAGGAAACAGAGACAAGGCAAATTGCTGCAGTTCGCATTCATGTTGAGCAAACTATCTCAAAGATAAAAACATTTAAAATTTTAAGTACTGTTTTCCTTATAAACATGGGGGCTGACCTCAATAAAATTTGGGTCATTTGCTCCTACCTAACTAACTTCTTTCCACCTCTGATCAATGAAAGTTAATTTATAAGCACATAAACTTGAGGGCCTAATAGAGGGAAGGTTGATACAGCTGCAGGGGGCTGAAAATTTCCAAAACCCCCATATATGGAAAGATTGGAAAATTAATTATTGGGGGTGTTAATTAGGCATTATAGAGTAGAAGTACATACTCCTGGGTGCCTTTTCAAAATGTTCTACCCAGGAAACTTTTATTCACCCCCTCCACCTATAAATTTTTTAAGGTAAGATGTGAAAAATTTCATAGGGAATATACTGGCCTGCAAGTAAAAACTATAAGAAACCATTGCATTCTCTGTAACATTTTGGTACAATGTCTGACCCCCCCCCACAATTACCATTTTGGGATTCTTCCAACCCTCCTGATCATTGCAACTATCTTCTATTAGGCACCCAAGAAGACACAAAAATCTGCCACTTCTTTTCAACAGCATGACATTTTAAGCATACAAATCTTAGCTTACCATTTATGACATAACCAGGGGTAAATATATTTAACATTCATACATAATTAGTATTATCCTCAAGACTTGGTACAGTCTAAGTATACGGCATATTGTAAATATAGTTATTTTCATAAAAGGAGATCAATTCAATGTTTTGTAGTACAAACAAATGATTCAATTATGATGCTCTATTGACAGCAGAATTATGAGGCCTTTTAATTAATCTGCACTAGTCTGTAAAGCAAATTGTGGGGTTGCACAGTATGGGTCTCTGCTTCCAGTCACCAATGGCCTTTTTCTTTTCTTGCTTTCCTCAATCTTTTCAAAGACAAGGTCTTCAAATTTAAATGCCTTTGATGAAATGGCATTAGCCCTAGATGGAACATTCCATTTCTGGCCAACTTGAGTGCAAATGAGATCAGGTGGAACTTCCACAGCACCCATGTTTACATAGTCAAGCACTGTGTACAACAATGCAGCAACATGCTTGCAGCAACCTCCCTGACCTGTTTTACAGTTACATTTGACAAAAACTACATCACCAGTGGCTTGATCCAAATGAATATACACATTATACTGGATGTTCTTCATAGAGGCACAAACCTTTGATTTTGCCAAAAACAACACCTGTTTTGCCTTTATATCTGGCTTTACAAACACAGCACGGACGTATCCTTCCTTCCACAATTTGTAGTTTGTCTCTTGTTCTGAAACGCTTTGGGTGCAGACCGGCCTTGGGAAAATATTGAGTTTTTTAGCAAACGATCGTCAATTTTCTCATTGGTAAGACATGGGAGTGATGTGAAGGATTTTGTCCAGCCTGCTGTCTCTATCCTGGCTTTTTCTACGATCTCGTCAGAGGCTTCTCCTTGACCTGGGGTTCCACCAAATTGAAGATCATCTACCGGCCTGAAGGTAACGGTTGCCTGACTGTTTTTGAAGAAGCAATCTTCTTCTGTAGCTACCTCAGCACTGGTTCCCGGGCAAGAGTTTTTAAAAAAACTAGGGATGTGCTG
>WIPJ01007024.1:24764-37518 GCA_018155075.1 Cassiopea andromeda
TTACAGCAACCCAGTTTTAACATGGCGAGACGACGAAACCAGGCCAAAATGGAGATAATACAAGAGTGGTTAATAGTTTAATTTAACAATTCCACTGATTGTTTAGTTACAAAAAGGATCTTGCATGCACTCCCAAGTGCTAAATATGAGCAGGGGTACTAATAAACAGGGGGGTTAACAAAAGTCTATAATTTGTTAGCGGGATCCAAGCA
Organism: Cassiopea andromeda; assembly: GCA_018155075.1. Classification (NCBI taxonomy): domain Eukaryota; kingdom Metazoa; phylum Cnidaria; class Scyphozoa; order Rhizostomeae; family Cassiopeidae; genus Cassiopea; species Cassiopea andromeda. The sequence goes on from WIPJ01007024.1 coordinate 24,977, forward strand.
TAAACGGGAGGTCGGAATTTGAGAGATGGTTTTAAATTATTATAAACCGATGGAAAGAAAAAACAGGTTGTTATAAAGCATAGAGCTAAAATATATACAGAAGCTCTGTATTTTGCCTTGAATATTGAGCGTGGCTAGTACTAACAAAGAAATGGAATGAATTCAGGAGTTGGTAAAAAGCCAATTTCATTAAAATTACTAATAGAGGATCCTAATAAGGTGCCGGGTTTAGACAAAAATCAAAATATTAATAAGCTGGAAGAAGCTGGCACATGAGAGTAGCAAAAGTTTGAAGTTATCAACAAATGGATACATTTGAATAAAAATTACAGTATATACAATAACTCTACTACCTAACAAGTTTAAGCTTCTAACAATGTTCAATTTCTTGACTATTGATAGATGGATGAATGTAACAGAAATTTTGGAAACAGAAACATGAATTGAAAAATTGCAGCGACATTTATCCAAATGACGATGCACTGACAACTTTCCTACTTTTGCATCCTTCAAAGTTTTATGAAAATACATCACACAACTATTATTAAGTAATTAATTGTGTTTATAAAAGTATCATATTTGGTCAACAACGAATATTAGCATCATGAGAGAGAATTTAGTAGTTATCATCAGATAGTCATATGACCAAATTAAAATGCGCTGTAGTGCTTTTAGGGATAATTTAATTCCACATTAAGAACTTTCACAATAATTTAGAAACATAGAGAAACGTTCTCTGAAAAGCTTGCATGGACATTACCTCTTAGGGACATAAGAAGCAATACAAAATTGCCTGAAACATGGAGTGAGAGACACTTTGGCAGGTGTTCTGGATACTAAAATTTGGCAGTTTGTCTTGAGGATAACACACCTAATCAAACAAGAAATCATTGCATGACTGCATGATCAAAATAGGTAAATATTGTGCCAGTCCCCAAACTTAAAAGAATTAGGGTGTCCAACGGCATGCCCCCCTGGAAACTATGAAAGTTTGATTAGATCTTTTGAAGACACTGGAGAAGTGTATATTTCTAATTATTCTTTGAAAAAGTCTACTGAATCTAAAATTTCAGTTCCTCATAGGCAAATAGAAACCGAAAAGAAGCGCTCAACGTTTTAATCAAAACAGATCTAAATATACCAAAGAAGTCTCAGGCTGGCCATGAATTCTTACCTAGGACCTGGGTCTCTCACCCAGCCACACCCCGACAATAACACCCAACAGCAGAACACAGACAGAACTACGAAAATATAGAGTCTCAAATAGACAAAAACCATTACCTAAACATCTTTAGAAGAAAACCTGACATCATATTCGAACTAAAAGATTAGCACTGCGTCGCGAGTCCATCTTTAAAAAATATAGATCTACTGCCGTTGAATAATCAACTGCCAAATAAAGGGGGTCCTAACAAACAGGAGACAAATTCCAAAATGTAATAAAAGTGGGGTCGAAATAACCAGGGCTGGCTGGAGTTTGAGCAAAGGGTTTAATGACTATGAAAGATGGAAAGAAAAAATGGAAGTTATCATAAAGCATAAAACTGAACTGTATGCAAAAGCATGCTAAATTGCTTTGAAAATTGGTCGTATATATTTCTAACAATGAGGGGAGTCCTAATAAGGTGCAGAGGTTAAGAACAAACTCACAAAATTAATAAGCGAGGGACGTTTATCTGGCACCTGAGAGTATGAGCACATTTGAAAAAAAATGTAATCATTACAGCTACTCTCCAAACAAATAATTGTTAGCCTATACGTATATTCCTTTTCTTGACTTTTGATAGATGGATTTTTTGCAAACAAATATATTCATGTGACAACTGTAGGAACATTGATCAAAAAGAAGGTACCACAAACAGCATGAATAGCACGTGATTAGTCTTTATCAGGAACACGTCACTAGTCTGCACTCTTTGAAATATTAACAAATTTCAATTTCAAGCAAATTCGAATGCAATGTAGTGCGTTCGCGAATTCATTGCAATGACTGAAAACGTGAGAAAAAGCCGCCAATGACATAAGCCATGCTCAAATGGAAGCCATGAAAAATTTTACAAAAAATGCTAATAGAAGCCACTGCTTCCACTCGAGAAACTTTGGTATACATCAATATCAGGTCATTATTCTTTGGTGAAATCTGTTCATGAAGCAACTTATGACTAAACTGGGGCTGCAATAGAAGCCCATGAATGCTAAAAACAGATTTCTCATACAAAAACTAATAAACGAACCAGATATTGCATGACTTCGATTCATATAAATGAAATTCTACCACATCAAGAAAAAGCGTCAACATTATTTTGACATACTGAAAGCTTTCTTCGTCCGACACTCATCAGAGTATGGAAACGACGGAAAATGACCTAAAGATAAACCGAAATATATATCCAGATGCAGTTAATGTGTTAGGATGCGTCTAAATGGCCCCATGTGAGACCAATTAGACGCATCCTAACACATTAAATGCATCTGGATATATATTTTGGTTTATCTTTAGGTCATTTTCCGACGTTTTCATACCCTGATGAGTGTCGGACAAAAAAGCTGTTAGTATGTCAAAATAATGTTGCCGCTTCTTCGTGCTGTGGTAAAATTTTGCAGTATCAACAGACTATTTACATAAATGAAATTTTTATTCCATGGAGAAATAGTTTTACAAAATTATAGCTGAAGATGGGTATATTACTCTAAGGTACCAAATAAAATCCTTCCAAATCATTAACTTTCCGATTTGTTCCCACCCCCTGGACCTTATTAGGACCCCCAGATTAATTACAAGGTCAAAAGAAGCGCTTCCGAATATGTTTTAGCTTTACGACAACCTGTGTTTCTTCTTTCCATCGTTTTAAAATAATTTAAAACAATTTCTGAAATCCCTACCCTTACTGTTGTTTCAAGTCGAGGTTTATTAAATTTCTAAATATTTCCCACCCTCTGCTCACGAGGACCCCCAAATTATTTGGCACTTGAGAGTAGTAATTTCTAGGCTATGTTTGAGCCCTTCAAAACTTATTCAGACCTCTCATTTATAAATTCTAGCAAAAGACATATTTTGCATATTAGAAGCAATTTATGAAGATGCTATTGCATTCTATTTGTGGTCCAAAGAAGACTACCCAAACGTACTTCAAAACTTATTAATTGATCTGTGTAAAAAAATGCCCGTGTTTTGGAAGATTTTTAAATTTTCATTGCAATTATTTCTTAAGACTTAGTTCCCTATCCTAATAGTAGAAAATGCTATACTGGCATTTCCTACTTTGAGAATTTCATCCCATTAGGTGGCCCTCTCAAACTAACCATCAAATTAGATCCCTGTCCGAAACAAATTCTTCCCCCCTCTGATACGTTGGTACTTTGTGCAGTAAATATCTTCGAGTGCATACTTTGCTTTCAGCACCAGAAGCAAATGTTTGATTCCATCAAATATTATGGATTGATCATGAATGTTCATGTCAGAAAGTTTAACCAAAAGTAAAATGCAAGTTCAATTTATAAATACAACTTTGAACATACTAAATTGTATTTAATTAACACTTCCTCAATAACGGGAGAGGTACAAATATCCAATGTACGATGAAGAGTGATCCAAAGGCATTCATCAACGGTTTGAAACTCCAATAATATTCAGTAAGAAGGCTCTATTTTTCTCAATATTAGTCTGTGGGACCACTTTTGTCAAAAGTAGGCAAACAAAAAACAATCGCATCGTACGAATATAAATTCTCACTCCAATTGTGATTAATGTCCTCTAGTTGATCCCACCGAGTCTTACTATTTCCATCCCTCACCAGGGATGGTGCCATTGGGTAGGAAGATGGGGGGCTGTAGCCCCCCAAATTTTTGCTGGTCCCCACCGGCATCTAAATTTCAATGCATCGACTACACTTCATACCATCTGGGACAATTTCCTTACTCTTTCTAGAGGGCAATAGGATAGGCATTGTCTGCAAAGATTTGTGGACAATACTCACTGTCCACTTTGATAGCTCTAGCCCCTCCCAGCAATTTTTTCTGGCGCCATCACTGTCCCTCACAGTGATATCAACAAGCATCACACAACTACTGTTAATCAATTTTGTTCATACGATTACCATATTTTGTTAAAAATGAACAGTAGGCATTGTACTGCATTCAGGAAGCAGTATAAAATTGGCTCACACATGGAGTGAAGGGTACCTTGATAGGTGTTCTGGAAAATAAAAATTTGGCCATTGTTCTTGGGGATAACACACATATTGAAACAAGAAATCATCCGACATGATGGAAATAAGTTGATATTGCGCCAGGCCATGAAACCATGAAATATAAATTAGATCTTCTGAGATCGTCGGAAAAGTGAGAACAGTCTCCCTAGGCAAATAAAAACCGAAAGCAAGGCTCAAAATTTTAGTCAAAGACTCAAACTTCCCGTAAAAGTAATTCATTGGGGATGAGGTCTCTCACCCACCAGAGCCCTAAAACTCTTGCCCCAAAGGAGAATACAGACCAAGTTTAGTTACGATCAAAATAGAGTTTCAACTAGACTAAGCATAGTTGCTAAACTTCTTTAGAAGAAAACCTGACATCATGTTTGAACTAAAAAATAAACAAAGTTTCATAAAATATTCTTTCAAAAACTTCAATCTGCTGCAGTTGAGTACAACCTATCAAGTTACGAACGGTTGCTTCTTCCTCTTTCGTTTTCAAGAAATAACTCTCTCATGAGCAGATGCATTCTGAGGCTATGATGTGAAGATTGTTGGAGTTGTGAAATCTTAAAAAGGGCTACCAAGTTACATGAAAAGGGGAACCTTGCACGAGTGGTTGTTTGGAAAGTGGGTTACGCGCCCCTTTGCTTCTGTCTCTTACGCCAATGTTTCCAACTAACTCTATCCCATAGCAAAGGCACCAAGTAATCAGTTAAGCATGAAATCATAGAAAAAATAAATGAAAAGCAATAATTGTAGAGGAAGATAAAAAAATTTTTGAGCAGTTCTCTCCCAGTAGTACAATAGCATATATTCACTTAAAAGAAATTAAGATTAAGTGAGTAACGAGGGTCATTTGTGCCTGCTGTTACAGGGGAAGCACAAAGAAGATCTTTCATTGATGATCTTTCCTTAGATTTTATATCATACAACAGGACAAACAACTGGTGATTGCAACAAGATTCGTCAGATTGTGCTTAGAAGAGGAGCAGCTGCTTAACATATGTGAAAAAGAATAGCTTGTACCAACAATGTTGTCAGAAATTAATTGATGTCACTCCTAAAAGCAACATACTATTTATAGCTGACTGAAGACAATACACTATTAATAAGAGTAAGGTTACTGTGTTTTGTTAGGTTACTATACAGCAATAACATAACTGAAAGTCACTTATCTTGGCAAAATATGGAGGAATCTTGATGATTTCTGACACCACATGTATTATTTGATAATACAGCAAAGACCGATATTATACAAATTCTCTTACAGCTTGAAAGGCCAATTATGTGTCACACTCCATGTTACACACACTACACATGTCAATTTCAACAAAATTGAAGCAGGAAAACCTTGACGATAAAGCAGGGATTTTGTCAAAAATACAAATTCACAATTGACCATTTGAAATGTACAATCACATGAAGACGTCACAAAAGTTCTTCTCCAGCTGAAGGAATATGAAGACAACTAGAACCCAGGACACATAGTTCGCGCCAATCTCATAATCACGACATCACTGCAAATCTTAAAGTCGCGAGTAATCTTTCTTCGCTTCAAGTCATTAGAAAGAACTTTTAATAAAAGGTAGTAAAGGTCATTCAGCTCGCATGAATAAGTGAAATGTCTATTACAAAGAAATGTACGCATGAATAAGAAATGAATTTAGCTTCACAGTGTTCATACGTACGCAAGACATTTTATGGCAATGAATTCACTTCAAACTTGTAGCTCAACTGTGCAGCTTTTGGAAACAGTGAAGTAAGCAAATGTCTACAGGTGTATTTGGTATGAGAATGAATATGGAGGAGAAAATTACATTCCTCCTAACTTAACGTGAAAGTATTGGAAGCAGCGACAACTTGGCGCGTAAAGCAAGTACGCAGATTTTTGGAAACCCTTCAGCCGTATGGAACTGTACTGGAATCTTATGAGAATAGCATGTTATAAATTTACTCAACCGTACTGTAATATTTGTATTGTGGACGTTATTTACTGGAGTATTACAACAATAGCGGACAAATTACAATGACAATCGGCATGGATATTTATTACATAGCTGAGAACTATCTTTTATGATTGTACATCAATTAATTGTATTGTATTCCAAATGGATAAAGCTATTGCTGCTGTAAATGAATTTAATGGATAAAATCAACATGCAAGTCATGTCATGGAAGGGTAAGAAATGATTGTCTTAACTTATTCTGTAGTAGAGGCAGTGATAATGTTATGGAAGCAATGATATTATTAGCGTTTGAAAGTGGCCAGGCTGGAAAGTTTGTGTAATGTGCGAGGAACATGTTTTTCCCGTCCAATTTTCATGCTTGGAAAAACCACCCTCACAGTGCCTTCGCATATTTACTGTAATATTTTTACAGTATATGTTTGAAATTTGGGCATTTGATTGGCCATTGACTGCATTGCAATTTGCTTGCAAGAAAACGATCTTCAGCACGCATTACATATTTTCCAGTCTGGAGCAGTGGCACAACCAAAAAGCTTGGGTCTCTTTAAGGACTTTTGCAAAGAGATTATCAATACTATAGTGCTATGCAAATTACTATCAAAATCAAATTTATCGACAAGTATCGTAAGGAACTTTCCTTGTAATCATATGAAAGTTAAATTCATGGCCTCAGAGGCTATGGGGGGCTATAGGAGGTGTGCTCATCCTAGCTTGTTTTGGTTGTGCCATTGTCTGTTGACAGCATCCACTTCTCAATTGCCATTTAAAAGTCTATCTCAAATAGAATGCACGCCCATTGGGGGAGTGCTAAGCAATGCTAAAGCAGCGCATATGAAAGTATAGAACAAGCACATTAATGCAACTTATAGACACTAATTCCATTTATAGTGGACGTAAGAAGTGGCGGAGGGCACCTATTAGTTTTTCCTTCCATGGAAATGCTTTGCAAAAAGTAGCTTATTGGAAAACACTGCTATGAATACAATTAGTTTAACTTGATAACTTATAAATATTTTAAGAACTAAGGAAAACCACTGATGGATATCACTGTGCGGTAGCTGATTCTGCTCCAAATACTTAACACACTATTTATAGATGTAGGACCTATGTGGGTGCAAGGGGAATGTTCCCCTCACAACTTCAAATGTCTAACTCAAGTGTCCCCTCTCAGTTTACAAATCTGCTCCATTATACTCAAAGGGTTTCCTTAAAAGCATCAACCCCCAATTATTGAATGATTCATGTCTCCATGTCAATGAGCAAGGGTCTTTCTGGCTATCGCAAAGACTGAATATCCATTTCAGCTAAAACCTTCAGTAATTTGCAATGTTCAATTAATATTATAAACTATGTCAATACCCCCACAAGCTACAATGTAAATAAACTATAAAACCATAATATCAAACAACATATTAACTTGTCTTTCATAGACAGACAACTGATCTTCATCTACTCAAATTCCCACCTTTCTAGCTATGGATGGTTACAGTATAAAAATACTTAGTAACTCATACAAAACTAAATCTTCACTATTTTGTTTGTTTTGTTATTGGTACAATCAAGCAACTTCAAATTAGGACTATCCATAACACATAGTATCAGAAATGTCAATAAGCCCACGAATCACAATTGAAAAACAATGAAATTCTTAACCATTGAGTGTAAAAATTAATGTTTTTTCATAAACTGTGTACATGTTAACCAAACATGCTTTTAAACTGCATGTGAGAAATGTTTGAACTTCATTGTCAACTAAGTTAGCAAATTACTTCACATATTTGCATATATTTATAAACTGGAATTTTTACTAATTAATAAATTTTTCCTAACCTTCATTTGCATTTTTTCACTCATCCTTTGAGTGCATCCACTTATGTCCAATTGCCTCAATGCCAAAATTCCATTGTTCTTTTCTTTTGCATTTTGAATGGCATCAACTAATTCTCCCCACCATGAATGTTCAATGTTCTTGATGTCCCATAATGTAAAAGTATTAACTGATGACTCCAATGCCCAATTGCATACATTAATGAAGCTGTATTTATTCAACTTACATCTGACTATCCCTAACCAATTCAATTGATGATCCTTTATTGCCATAGTATTTTCCATAATTCCATCATCAATGAATTCGCAATTCCAAATTGCGACGTCTTTCCATTTTGCAACTGCATTGACTTCACTTCGAATGCGAAATGAGTTAATTTTAATTTTCATTCCATTCAATTCGATTCTTACAACATTCGGCAAATACTTAACGCAAGTCAATGATTTTACGTCATCAACAAAAACCCACTTACCAAGAACATTTTCGAATGACTCTTTACGGTCTTCTTCATTACATTTCAATGCACTTGTTAAATGGCCACATAATTCACTCACCTTTCTCATGCTCCCCTCGTCTAATATATCCATCTCATAATGTAATGTTTTGACAGTTGAAATGATAAAATTCTTGTTGCTTACATCTTTATTTATAAAACACATAATAATGTCAATTGATAGCTTGAATAAATGTCTGAATTGTTGTTGTTGTTCATACCCTTCCAGTTCATAACTAATACATTGACTCACTAATTCCAAAACCTTGGGCAAGAACTGCTCCACATTAATTGCTTTTAATTCCTCATCATTTCCAAACATGTCTTTAATAATTCCATCATACTTATAGCCACCAATCAGCTGACAGCTAAAAATCACTACTTGATAGAATTCAGTCTTTAAATTGTGTTCAATAATTTCCATCCGGTATTTCCTGCGACTAATATGGATAGCAGAGAGGAACTCCATCATTGTTAAATGTTTAAACTGATATTTCTTCATACGGCAATCTGAAATATCAGCAAAGAGCCCCTCAAGGAACTCTGTCCCCTTGCCACACTTCATTAGTCGTGACTTAACATCTCCTTCAAAAATGATTTTGTTTTCACTTAGTAGCTGATGACATATTTCACAAAGTACCCATAAGTCACTTGAATATTCCTCAAACATTTCACAGCACATTTTTCGACTTGGCCCATCTTTCTCAACATGTTCTTTCAAAAGTAAATATAGAACCCAAACATATAATTCTGCAGTGTTTTTGACAGTTTGCACATCTGACAAAAGTGTAACACAGCACATTGAATTTAGAAAAGCTGGGATAGATAATATTTTGACATGTTCTTTAGAGGAATGTATTGCTTTATCTATTTTCTCGAAATCTTCCTTGCAAGAGGCAAATTTTTTGACATAATCTTGTATCTGGTCGTCACTTAGCCCCTGAATTTCACACCTGTACAGGCCTCCTATGTCTTTACCATTTCTTTCAAGTTTACCTTCAACATGGGGTCTCCCTGTAAGTATAATTTTTGCCTGGGCATATTTGGCATGCTTAACATCCAACAGTTGCCAAATCACGGAGTCTTTGCTGTTAATTCCGTCCAACTCGTCAATTCCATCAATAATAAGGAGTGTTGATACCCCACCCCGCAAGTCATACCCAAATTTCGTTTTCAGAAATTCACTGAATAGTTCGTGCCTTTTCAGAGCAGCTCCTTCATTTGCTACAAAGTAGTTGATGTCTCTACATTCCATCATAATACACAATTTCAACTGAGTGTAAATTTTGTCATTGGCCCACAAAAATGCTAGCTGTTTTGTTAGAACCGTCTTACCTAGTCCAGCCACACCGCAAACAAGAACAACTCGCTCATCATGATTGAGTAATTCTTTTAATTCAATGTCTTTACCTGCCATACCCTTGAGAAGCTCAAAATGTTGTCTTGTTTCATCTCTGAATGTTGGAGGCGCAGGCCTGGTTTCACTTATCTTTACCTTCACAGCAAAGTCTTGGACCTTTACTGCTTTCATGACAATTCTGCCATTTCTATCTACTTTGTTGATGCTGTGTTTTTGGTACTGGATTTTGTACCTCTCCTTTAACTCATCTTAGAGAAAAATAAGGCAATATTAGAAGATTTTTCAGGGAAATCTGAAGGAAGCATCAGAAGTGAAAATTGATGGTAAGCATGATGATGATTACGATGATGATGATGATGATCATGATCATGATGATGATGCTCATGGTGATGATGATGACAATGTGGATTGTTATGCTGATAGTGATGGTTATGATGATGATAATTGTGGTGGTGATGATTATGATGACATGGATGTTAGTGTTTATTATTATAATGATGATGACACCATAGTTCTCTTGAGGGTAGCCCAAACCAGTTCCTATTTTAACATTATATTCCAACACCACATATTCTGAAAAAGAGGAAGAGGGGATTAGAAGTTTATCCCCAGAAACAATGTTGAAAAGGCACACTTTCAGTTTGTAGCAAACTGCTGCTCAATCCTCTACTCTTAGAAACCTAATGATGGGAGAGCAAAATGTAAATGTTTCAAAATTTCACCACCCATTTTCAATTAGTAAGATCCACATGTATCAACATTGTGTAGAAATTCCAACTCTACAAATTTGCCGGCATTCCATCCCAAATAAGCATTTCCGAGTTCTAAACAAAAAATATGAATGAAATGCAGTGGCTCTATGAAGAGACAAACTAGTATACACTTGTAGACATGTTGAAAAATAGGCTGTTATAGACATTGAATTGCCTTTTACTACTTGAAAGAAGATTAATAACTGTTAACCTAATTCATTTCTTAGCACAACATATATGCTACAACAATCTCTGCCAAAAGTACTTGGAACACCAATTAATTAATGCATAATTTCTGATAAAAATGATTTTCTTATCCATGTCAAGTGATGGAAATCCCCTTCCCCCAAAAAACAATCTTGGATTAAGTGCTTATTTGTCAGAGAAGGGTCTGCATGCATAGCGGCTTTTTCTGTACCTTTCAACACTGTATTTAACAACATTGTTTTGAGGGGGAGAGGGGGAGACTACTAAATGAGCAGCAGAAATAACGCAAGTGTTCCAAGACTTTTGGCAGAGATTGTCTGAAAAAGATTTTTAAAACAGTAGGGTTTTGAGAATCAAACTTTAGGAAACTGGGGTTTTTGATAGCGCTGAGTTTAATGACAGCAATGAAAATTACAGGTATTGAGTGGAAAAGTGGTAATTGGAGGGGGAGGGAGGTACACTTCTGCTCCAAGTAGCTTATTGATGAATGTCTACGTATGTGCGTTGAATTTCCGAAGATTTTCATAACAATGGAATTGAATGCCTCAGGAAGAAATACCATATTGCTTTTTAAGTTGCAAGACATTTTTGGAAATAATCTTAATTCAGTTCCAGTTGATATATTAGGAAGATCGCTAGAATCTATTAGAAAACGTCACACCATTAATCGAATATATTAATCGAACAAAGAGTGATGGCAACAGGAAAAGGCGTGAGAACCGTTATTTAGGGCTGCCCAGAGACTTCTGAGACACTAGTGTACAGAGAAAGATATGGCCACTTCCTAGCAAAGTGAACTGAAAAAAATGTTAAGTCTGTAGTTTAGCGCTGGAGAATCTGCTGTTGGTTGTAGTTTATGAGACCTCTAGACCTTGAACCAATGAGGCCCAAGACAATAAGACCATGGGGCGGGCTTTTCCCCCCTTTGCTTTCCCATCTCGGCAACTCTGGGTACATGCAAATATAAAACTTGAATATGAATCTTCTCTAGCAAGTATTAAGCTACTTTTAGTACGAAATGCTATGAAATTCCATATCATTGAATTGAATTTAATTGTCAAGGCATGAAGATGTTGCAACGAGTAACCATGACGGTTTACCATTGCATTATTGTTTATAAAAAGACAAGGAAATACTCTTCATCTCTATAACTTTTCACAAAGGGGTGCGTGAAAGCATACTACAAGCTTACTTAAGTACAACCAAATCTGGTGTAGGTCTTTTGAGAAAGGCAGAGAAGTTTCACGGTTAACCATTTTTCAAGAAATGAATTCCATTCTATTGATATTGATATGCGGAAAATGGTAAACCGTGCTATTTATCGCTTTTACTAAACTATGAGTAAAGCAATATACATTTCTCTTTTTCTCAACGCAGAACAAAGCCTTGTACCACTTTTAGCAAAGTTACTGTCTTGAATGCTTGTATGTAATAGAAGGGGGGAAGGGAGAACAGAATGGTAAACCGTTGTTTCACTGGGCCCTGTTACCATTACACAAGCATTGCTGGTTGTCGTTGCTATGGATTAACAATGATAATTCAAAAGTCAACAGGAAGTTAGCAAGACAATTACCACACAGGTTCACTGCCTTTTGTTCCTGCAAACTAAATTGGTGTTGGAAATGAAAGAATCGCCGTCGTACATGCATCATGCCAGTTTCACGATCCTCTAGTACAGAGCTCTTTACAAATGATATGGGTGTTTTCGAGGTGGAAAACACCGGGGTTCGCGGTAAAATTCA
>WIPJ01007024.1:39067-66111 GCA_018155075.1 Cassiopea andromeda
TGCACGGCAAGCCCTTCTAGTAGTAGTAGCATATCACTCCACAGAAGTATGAGGGGTGACCAACTGAGGTAATTTAGAAAAGTGACTTCCGTGTCTTCAATCTCAAGCCATTCATACAACCAACAAGCTGGAGAAAGGAATACGATAACTATGGCCCTCAATGGATCGGGAATAAATGTTTATCCACAGATTGCAGGGGCAATAATTTATGCATTACGACCCTTGCCTCAACCTAATGCCAGTAGTGCAATAACGGCATCTGAAGACAGTACCCTCTCAATCCACTTTTCTGCAAAATCTCCAGAGCGCATTCTAGCCACTCGTCGTTGTAATTTTACAGGCTATTAAACAGCCTAATTCAAATAAAATTATCTTCCTTCTATATGTAGACTAGAACATGACACACAATAGCAGGAGGCATGACTTTAAATATAAATAAGCTCTCTCATAGAGTTCATTATGATGACGTCATAAGAATAAATTTTTGGAACTTTTATATTATGACTGCATGGAGTGAGAGAGAGCACCATAAAATAGACATGTTTTGCCAATTTTGAGTGAATATTGTCTAAATAAATGGAATACGACCAATTGACGATCGAAAACGTGCCATAAAGACCACTGTATTCTCCTTCTAATTGTAAACGCTTAGAACCAGACTCAAAATACAGTCATTGGATAGGAACTATGTCAGCATTCAATTGCATATATCTCGGAAATCATTTTTCAGATCGCGCCGAAATTTTCCGAGTGCAGCTATTTCTAAGTGCTTTCTCGGAATTTAAAGCCAAAATCAAAATATTCTAAGCATAGAATTTTCGTGACGTCACACTGCTGAATTCTATTGGGAAATAGAAGATCTAGTATATATAGATCGGCCTACCCGCTATTCTATGAGATATATAACGCTAAAAGTATCACCAATGAATTCAGTGTCCTAGAAAACCCTATATTCCATACATGCATCACAGTGGTGTGGTGTTGAATTCCATACCTACCTCAGACAATCTCTGCCAAAAGTACTTGGAACACCAATTAATTAATGCGTAATTTGTGATAAAAATGATTTTCTTATCCATGTCGAGTGATGGAAATCCCCTTCCCCCCAAAAACAATGTTGGATTAAGTGTTTATTTGTCAGAGAAGGGTCTGCATGCATAGCGGCTTTTTCTGTACCTTTCAACACTGTATTTAACAACATTGTTTTGAGGGGGAGAGGGGGAGACTACTAAATGAGCAGCAGAAATAACGCAAGTGTTCCAAGACTTTTGGCAGAGATTGAAGCTTGAACTGTGTATGTTCTCATACTGTTTATTGCGTTCTACTTATTAACAACCCCACCTAATACTAAACTGATAATAGAGAAAGATGCCAAACTTCCAATTGTAAACACACCCAAAATTTTGCTTTGGCAACAAAATGCCAGAACCTCTCCCTAGTATACCCCATGGTAGTAGGTGCCCAAGAATAATTACTCGTCATTGAGTCCATGATTGTCTACAATATTGTATAGCTCCTACGTGTAAGACATTGTCATCAAGTTTTCTCTTCATAGATCCTGTCTGTCTAATTTTGTGCATGTGGACTGCTAACATAGGGCAGTGGTCAAATCGCAGAATAGTCTGTGCTAATGTCAAAGAGATTACTTTGTCTGGAAATAGAAGAAGTGTCAGTTGATTAGAATCTCACTGGAAAAGAAATCTAAATTATTGCCTTTTTGTTTCTTTGTTGTCTATAGCAGATAGCAAGCTACCCAAAAATGTCTTTAGCTTTAGCAGTAAATGCTTAATTAATACATCTAAGGATTTTAATTCAGCAGATTTTTCTCTCAGGAGGAGACCTCAAAGTAGTTGGACTAAAGAGATTGTTCCCTTCCCTTTCGGTGTAGGAAAGCAGAAGTGAAGGAGGAATAGGGGGCAGAGGAACCCAAGCCCAAAGTTGGGCAGATGTCCGTTTCCCTCGTACACATTTCCTGAATGAATAATGGAAAATTCGGGCAGAAGGATTACAGAAAGTTTACACCCACCTAAAATTTGATGTCCTTGCAAAGCAGTTTCTCCACAATGTATCATATGGACCTTTATTAAGCTAAACTGTAGAGTATTCTGATTGTCTAGATATAAGTCTTCTCTTGTTGAATGTCTTGTTTTGTATGAATTAATTGAAGGATTTGATGAAAAATTGTTATGAAAAAAATGGGTGTTAGCTCAGCATTAAATTTTATAACTCAATCACTGTAATCCACAAAATCTGCAAAGCTATATGTAGATCTGCCTGGCTATCTTTCTCCTTGCACAATTATTGGGAAACGTCTTCGCCTTGATTTCCATTTCTCTACAGCTGACAAATTCATTTATATCATAGAAGTATCTGTGGGCTTTGCTACAAATCTACACAATAATGCTCATCGTAAGAATATTAAGTATCATCCTTTACTTGAAGGTGTTGCAACTGATTAAAATAAAATAAAGTTATTGACCTCTGCATTAGCTATCTTGGCATATTTGACAATTCTTCTGAATCATCTCTTGAAAATTTTTGTTGAAAGAGGCATTGAACATCTTAATGTTAGGTTCATTATCTCTATGATATCCGCAGAACCTATTATACCTTATTTATGAGAAGAAATGCAAGGTGCAACCAGGAGATCCTAAGTTTTTAATGTCTTTGAGGCATTTGCTTTTATTCTTTCGTTTTCAATCGTCATTATTGTTGTTTATTTTAGTTTGATATTAAGCTTAACATGTATGTGATCCATTATCATTGTACGTAAGCTGAGAACAATTATTTAAGAGTGAGATATGCATTTGTATTGCTAAATACATTCAAGAAGGAAGAAGGAAAAAAATTATTAAGGTGTTGACAGGGTGGCCAACAGCAAAAAGAAATACTTTTCTAGGGATTTTCAGGGGATCTTCTGCAAAATTTCCAGGGGATTGTTTGGTGTTACTCATCCACATTGCATTCTGCACTTTAATTTCAATATTGTTTCCGTTGTTGGAAAAAGCCAGGCTACTTGCCAGACAGCACATGTAGGGTTCATTTACATTTATAAGGACATAAGTTCCAGAGTTTCCCTGACTTTATGGGTAAAACTGACACTGTCTTCCATGATCCAGTTTGCAAAAATACTATGAATTCCCTAACCCTAATGAGAGACCACCAAAAAAATATAACCAGCTGCACAGATGTAGAAATCCAGCTAAAAGCTTGATGCTTTTACATGTAAAATGTTTCCGCCAAAACATCAAAATGTATCTTCCCTTTTTCCAAAGGTAATATACTGAGAAATGGAGTCTTGGGGTTTGCCCCCAGAAAATTTTGGTGAGGAGCCACACCTGAAGACGTCGGAAAACATCCTTTAGCAGAACAGAATGTCTTTATTTTCATCATTAATCTTTGAAGGCTGAGCGCCAGTGCTAGATGCAAGGAATCTCATCTCATGCAGAGACAGACTTAGAGATAAATATTGGTGGAGGATGCAGGCAGTTGAAGTTTTGAAATTTACTAACTGGTTCAAACAGTGGCAATGGCCTGTTCCTTCTTGGAAGGGATGGCCAACAACATGTCATGTACCAGACAAAGAAAAGGAAATGCGCTAATTGAAGTTAAATACTAATGTTATTTAAATGTTCTGAGGTCACATTCTCTAGAATGTCAAAAAAAGCCATGTTAGTATGTAGGACAAGCATTATGCTCATGATTGATCTTTAGTCAGAGAAATATTTTGACCTCCTCTGAATCCTTTTTGAATTTGGTTGTTCAGTACACTACACCCTATCTAAGCTGATGCCTCTTCACCTTCAGAAGTTTCGTGAAAAGTACCTCTTTGTATCAGTGCACCATTGACAGGTTTTTGAATTCATGCTTGAAATTGAACTTCTTTTCAAAAAGCCAGGTAAATCTGTTTTTGCGTTTATAGAGGTTTCCTTGTGTTATTCAGCAACAAACAGAATTGTAAAAAGGTTTGCCATATCTGTCTTGCCAAATACAAGATCGGTTACAGGACCAGAGGCTCTCCTTCAGGGAGCACATTGTATGGTGAATTGACTTAGCATTGCAGTTCGGTATACCAGTGGCTGAGAATGTTACAAGTGATGTTAAAATATAGCTTGAGACATGAGTAAATATAACGATGAAATTCCTTTTCAGCTGCTCTTGAAATGGCCTAACACCTAACTCCACTTCCTCGTCTAGCTGACATTTACTTAGTGCCCTTCCCCTTTCGGTTCTGGCTATTTATAGTACTGTTTCTGGGCTTCAGCGCTCTTTTTCCTTCCCCAGTGCACTTTCACAATGCTTTGCTAGGTGGCCAAGGTGTCCCACCCCCTGTCATGCCGCTACTGGGTACAAAATATTGTAGACTTTGTCGAATCATACAAAAATCTTGGAGAATTTACTGGATGGTAAGTTTTAGATTCTACCAAATAGTAGGAAAATATTGCAGGATTTGCTAAAGGGAAAGAAATCATTGGGGGTGTCGCACCCCCTAAACCCACCAGTATATCCGTCCATGGTCTCCTCTGAATCCCTACCAGTTAACAGAGAAGAGACAGTCCAACCCAAATCAAACAAGTAGCAGTACTGCAAGGCAAACTATTTTTTAGAAGGAAGTCTGCTTCAGAACATAATCTTTCAGGGGTGGGTTGTAATTTCAGGGATTTCCAAGGCTGTTTTCCAGGGGCAAAGAAAGTCCAGGGTCTTCCAGGGTTTTCAGGGGTTGTTGGCTACCCTGGTTGCTCGTTATAATGATGAGGACAGTATTGCTAGACCTTGATGTAACTTCAGTAGGCAACAGTCTTCAGAAGGAATCACAGATGTGAACCAGTAGTGGTTCCATAGGGAGGGAGAATTGCGGGGAATTTCCACAAAAATTTATTTAATCTAGCCTCTAGCACATCTGATATCGATGTGAAAATGAAAGGGGTGGAGTGAGGAAACTCTTATACTGAGTAGTTCCTTATCACTTTATATCAATACTCCGTATCACACTTCCATTACACATTTATACTGCTCGAATTTTTACTTAATTAGTATGATAGTTGATTGCTTGCGGTAAAAAAGGAATTGATAACTGCCCCTATTGTAAAAGATGTTT
Source organism: Cassiopea andromeda (assembly GCA_018155075.1). Taxonomy (NCBI): domain Eukaryota; kingdom Metazoa; phylum Cnidaria; class Scyphozoa; order Rhizostomeae; family Cassiopeidae; genus Cassiopea; species Cassiopea andromeda. The sequence goes on from WIPJ01007024.1 coordinate 44,166, forward strand.
AGCGCTACCTCTGATACGGTGACACAGAACAGCGACGGCACCTTCTTTTCCGTGGTGCAAATCCTTATTCCAATGCACAAATATACTTATACATGGCACAAGTCTCTATTTCCACCATAGAGTTCTACTTCTCCACGGCACAAATCTCCTTTTCCTGGGTAGAATTCTACTTTTAAATAGGCAAATTATGTGCCCTTCTACACTTTTCTCCCACAGTGCATGCATTTACTTAGGCCCAAAGATCTCAGGAGTGGAGTTAGCTTTTCCATGGATGTGGAGGAGTACATATAACCTAAACCATACCTTTAGGCATAATGGTGAAATGCAAAGCATTTATCGGCATACAGTTCTTTTGATCTTTGCACCTCAGGTGTACGACAACCTTCTACGTCAGTGAACACCTGAGGAACTACTTGTGCATTTTTTGCGTAAGGTCTATATGGAATACACCCAAGTGTTTCCCCGACATCATCGCATAACAGAGTTCATTCCTCCAGTGTCTATTTTTCATCGCTGTGCACAAATTCATTAGCCCTTCATTTGATGCAATTCTTAGCCTACTACATTCACTGAACGATATGAAAACATTGCACACACTCTCATTTAAACAAGACTACCTAATTTTAGTTGAGCCTCAATATTCGTAATTCTTTTAATTGTAAAGAATATTCTTAAAATCACTCTTAAGTTCCAAAGTTCTATCTTCATTTCAACACCAAAGGAATTTATTGATATGTTTGTTGACGACTTACTTCTGGCGGAAGCATTGCATCGATGGAGAAAAACTTGATCTAAAAGCAATATCATATCTTCAATACTTAAAATTTTAAGTCATGATAGAATTTGGGCTCTCCAACGCACACGTCTTTATAGGTATAACGTTTATAGGACAATGTTGAAGCTCGAAAGTGCTTAAATTTAAGACTATATTCGGAATACAGCAAGGCTCCAGCATCATTTAGGCATTGAATTCTTGTGTATTCAAATCATGATACAGCATTCAGACAAATGTTCTGCTGTTTGATATAAATTTTATTCCTCTATTTTCTCTTGCATCGTTTTCTGATTGAGTACCTATTTTTTTGATTTTCATGCAATGTGCCACTCTTAGTACTTGAAAGTAATATAAGAACATTTTATTCTCACAATCCAATGGATTTAAGAATATTGAGTCTCATCGAAAAATTAGGCATTCTTACGAAAAACAGTGCATTTTTACCTATTGCTAAATATATGTGATTCAGAGCCTTAGTAGTCGTATAAACTTTAAATTACGGAAAAAGAGAGCATTACAGAAATTACCCAATGGTGCGAAAATTTTAAGGAGTGTCGAACCCCCAACAGTGCCTAACACTTCTGTCTATGGCATCCACCCTAACCACAGAAACATGTAGTAAGAACTGTATGTTTTGTTTTTTCAGTCATCGGAACTTGGAAATGTTGACTTCCACAATGGAGAAGTAGACGTTCGCAGTGGAAAGGTAGATTTGTGCTGTGAACAAGTGTAGATTTGTGCTTTGGGAAAGTAGATTTCTGCCTTGGGAAAGTAGATTTGTGATGTGAGAAAGCAAATTTGTGCCGTGAAAAATTTTTGATTTGTGCCATGGAACAGTAGATTTGTGTCATGGCCATTGTGGGTCACTGAACCCTGTAATATTGTGCTTGTTCTTTTTATAGTGCTAAGAACTTTGTGTCGGACAGAAATAATTTTTTCTCAGAAACAAAAATGGACAAGATATATTCTACTAGGCAACCAATACGAAAATGCTAGAATTGTGATGACTCTTTATGGGGCTGTGTGTAACTGGGATATGCCAAGACATTAAATGCAAAAGGAATAATCAATGACTGTGCACTCGAAATCCGTCGTTGTTGTAAGAATTTGTTTATATTCAGTAGAACAGAAGCAAATTCCATCAAGGCAAACTAATTGAAAAAAGAAGTCATTGGGATAAAAGTTAGCAAGGACGAGAATTAGTTGTAGGGAAATAGCCAATTTACATATAAACAGAACTTACAGTAATGGCTGTCAAAATAGTAGTTAGCGATTGAAAACTTATCCTTGCTTCAAGGCTGTTTAAGACAAGAAGGCGAGTATATTGGCTTCAATATTTGTTTGTGTAGTTGCTGGAAGTAGTTCTAGAAGTAAAATTAATTTGCAGTGTATAGGAAGGGAGGGGGTTTACATAGATACTCTATGTAGTTAAAATAATTAAAACCTTCTATAAATGCATGGCACCTGCAGTAACACTTCCTCCTACCGAATGCTTCTTCCACTCACTTCCAAAAAGCATTACTCTTCTTACTCTAGTGAGGAGGGCTGTCGCTCAGTCCCCTTTCTATTTGTTTTGGAAATATGAAATAGCAAGTATAGGTGCTATTGAAGGTCTTCACATGCAATTCATGGACCCAACCTTCTAATTCTATTTCAATGCAAAAAGGTCTGCGCTTATTACGAACACAATCAGGATCTCTGTTCACAATACATTTGTGGCTTGATGCCCCTAGATTCTATATTGAGTAACAGCAATTTGGAAATAGTTAAAAGCTTCAGTTTAGAGGGCTTATATGTTTAGCCTTGCCAAATAGGTGCTAAGTTAAATATAATTTTCTCTGTAGTATGAGATCCCTGTAAAAGTCACCAAAGACTCCGTTGTTCTGTTCAATTTTGAAATGATATCTCTTGAGTGGCCTAGCATTCTAGCAGTCGATTATGCCTTGCAAGAAACAATATCTCTTTATAACGGGGCTTATTTTAGTTTTTACATTATGTAATACGTGTTATGTGGGTGGGGAGTATAAAAGAAATAATGCAGGGGTCATGCATTGACTTTGAAAGTGGGGCTGGGGTAAGCGAAAGCTACATTAGTTTTGGAATTTGGTCCAAAATGGTAATACTTTACAGATTGCTATGGAACTTTAGATGCATAACGTACAGCAGGATATTCAAAAACTACTGCTTTTGAGACTTAGCTAAGATTGTGTCAACTTTTACAAAGTGCCCGTAATTTTTGGTTAACCTTTACAAACAAAGCTTGCAAAGATATACAACACTTTCAAGTGTAGATGAAACAGGGAAGGAAGAGAAGGAGCAAGGGGCGAAGCCTCCTGGAAAATTGTTAGCAATAACCTAATTTAGAAAGCAGAAGAAAGCCATATTGGACTATAGCGCTACGACTTTTCTTGATAGATAACAGCATATGGAATCACTGATTTGAAAAACTTTAGTTGTTATGAATGAGACTACACGCTGTTTTTCTTATAAAGGAATGGCTTGTGAGAAATGAACGTTCAACTACTCAAAATGCTAAAATATTTCAAAACTGTTTCCAAGAAGCCAAGGGTAGTCGAAAGTTCAAATGTTATTCAAAATTACTATGATCCATGCATAAAATGTTATACAAGCAACTTGGGATCATCTTCAATGGTATGTCTTTTGTTATTGGATAAGATTTATAAACGTGTTGGGTGTAAAACATAGCTTGTTTTACTTTAGGCAAATATGCATATGCATAACTGCAGAAATTCAAACTATCTACTAAGACATTCATAAGAAACTAGAGATATTGAAAGCGTGAAAAAGCTATGAAAGCTGAGATAACACAAAGCCAAACTAACACAGCTTCAATCTTATTTAGTGCTAAAGCCTGTTGTGGGATGAAATATTCTACTAAAGAACATGGGGGGGGTGGGCCGTGATTCCTTCGCATACCAATATTTCAATATTAGACTTCCGCAATGCTCTTCCACCTCGAGCCTCGTTCACAAGAAAGAGGCAGAGAGATAGTGAAAAGGTGTATTCAAAGTAATATATCTTTCATACTAAATTTAGCTTTTTCTGAAAGAAACTAGGAGGACATTGCCTCACAAACTCTTGGTGGTATTGCACCTGACCACAAAATGTTTATTCGCAGTATGGTAGCTAGAAGGCACAAAGCTGACAACTCCCTTGACATCATAAAATTATCTGTGGGCTGTGTTCAGTGCTTCCACTTGTAAGGAAATTTCCTTTTTTAAGGAAATTTCACCCTCCAGAAGGAAATCAGAAGGAAATCGAATTTAGAAGGAAAAAGAAGGAAATTCTAGTAAAATATAAGGAATATTAAGGAAATTCGAAAATTTGCTACAAAAAGGAGAAAAATATAATTTTGAGTTGTTTTTGTCAACAACTGCCCGCTCGAATTGTAAAATCTAGCTTCCAGAATGAAGGCAAATGCAACAGATGAGGAGGCCCGCGAACTAAAAAAGGCTTACTTGCAAGATCTGTAGATCGCCTTGAAACAATTACATTGACATTAAAAACAATTATTATTGCTCTGATTTCCTCTGTTGTTTATTGTATGTTCTTATATTTTTAATATCTCGTTTAATTGTTTTGTTGAAAAAAATGCAATAAAATCAGCTTTTTTGTTTTGCTCATCAATATTCAAACATATTTAATTTCTTCTTGTTTCTGCGTCAAGCTCAAATCAAAATACTTAAACAGCAGCATAGCATAGTTTACATAAATTATCATTTAAAACTATTTTACGATATGCACAAAACACTGAGAGCTGTTTACGCGTCATTTTAGGGCCATTTTAACTAACTTTAGGATAACCTTGTTGGCCCACGGTGGAAGGAAATTGGAAGGAAATTTAGAAATTTTGGGAAGGAAATTTAAGGAAATAATGTCAAAGCTGGAAGGAAATTTTATTTTTCAAAGTGGAAGCACTGGCTGTGTTACAAATCCAAGCAATAAAACTCTTTGTAAGGATGTTAAGTATTATCCTCTAATTGCAGTTCTTGCATTTCATAAAATGAAAGTGAAATACCATCATGCAGAATGCGAATCCGGACTGCAAATGCCTTCTTACATGCATTGCTCTGAGGTTCAGATTTTAATTATCTCGTATGTAGCTGCAGGTTGCACATACTGCAGAGGGTATGGGGGTGTGACCCCCCAACAGAAAAGAGAGCAATTTGTAGGGCAATTGCATCCCCTTTGCAAGGTAGCAATGATGCGGATGAATTCTTCTGTATATAAACTCCAGAGCATGTTCATACCACAGCAAAAAGACTATAGAAGACACCAATTATATTCATATTATGCAAAGGGGAGTTTTATGGAAATCTAGAGAGTGTGTACTCCCCATTTTTTCTCTTTCCTGTTTCATACCACAGTGCTTGAAGTTAGGGTTTCCAATAGCTATGCCCTCCCTTCATAGACTTTCTTGCTACTGGCCTGCTTTCCATCAGGCCAAAGTAGGGCTCCCTCCAATCCCAAGAAGTTATCGCTTTCTATTTAAATTCTGTGTGAGTATGGACAGAAGCCACTAAAATGAATGCACGTTTTCTCATAAGGAAGTGGCTCATAAAGAAGTAGTACCTGCTTGCTCTAAAAGTTAAGACAGCTCAGTACTGGATATTTAAGCCTAAGAAAATTTGTAAGAGTGCATTTTATGAGTTAGTTGAAATTGCTTGTTATTATCAGATTAAAAATGACTTTTAAAATGATCCTCCATTTGGCGTATTCTATGATTATTATTCGTGTACTAAAGGCTGAATTTTTTCAGTAGCAAAGACCGAACTTCCTCTCCTATTTCTGACAGCCACGTGTCTTTGTAAGCTTGTTACCATGGAGATAAAAATATTGATCATTAAATCGAATATCTTTTACCTTCAGATTGAATATATATCAACATCAGATTGTATACATATTTCAACATTGAATTTAATATATATTAGGACTTGATTGAATACATTTTTGTAAAACATTGAATATATTTCACTTTATTGAATGTATATTTAAAGGATTGAATATTGCTACATCTGGCGAGCCATAGTCCAGCATATTAAGGAACAATCTTTTGTAATTTCGGACAAATAAATGTTTGGATAAATCCTCTAGTGTCCCTACTGGAAGGAGGAGGCAATTAAACGGGTATTCATATCACCCAATATTTAATAGAAGAAGGTAGTCATGTCAGCTAGATTTCAACAAGAAGGTGCTAATGGAAGGGTGTATGCATGGTGGAAGCTTTTCAATGGAAAAAGAGTGCAAAGAGACGGTCGTTCATGATGCTAAATTGCTTTATTAAATGGTAATTTAATTTTCTGATTGTTCTGACCATAGATTGAACTGTAAACTTTAATAGAATGGGATGTTAATAAGCAATGGGGGAAGGAAAATTCTCCCGAACCAGTGTGTGTAGTGTCCCAATCCATTAGGGACATTAGAGCACTTACCAGTCTTTTCCATAAAGAAGCCAAAATCACCAATTAGTAATGAGGCCATTTTTTAACATACAAACTATAGAGCGGTTGCAATAAAATTTCGCTAGCCTCGATATGATTAGTGCCGCCATCTTGACGGTCAACTCGGCTTTGTTGAAAACGTAAACATGGCCACTAGGTATCACACACTTCCTCTGTAGAACTGTCAGCGAGAACTTGATATTTATTGAAAAGTGATGCTATGAAGGAAGATCCATACTTGCTGAAAAATTCGGACCTAAATGAGTACTTGAATGATTTGCCAAGCATTGATTATACAGACATTGTCGACTATCTTATGTTCTCAAAAAGTCACATGACAGCAAAGGAGATACAAGCGAGAATTCAATGTAAGCATACTATAAATGTTTGAGTGGATGGGTTCTGGAAACGGCAATTAAACATTATGAAGAGAATGGTCTTGTGAAAGGAACGGTAAGTCAAACATTTTCATTTCTTGTGCCACATTTTCTTATAACATAAGCTCAAATAGACCACTATTTAGTAGTCGAATGAGTTGGTTCAGCTTCTTTTAGTGCTTCCTGGCATATTGATTTTAAAATTTTTCCACACAGTATTTAAATTTATTAAGATATACCACTTAAAGCCTATTCTTCAGGCTATTCTTAACTGCTGTTTCTACTGACAGGTTAGACATTCTCAGTCATGCTAACAAAACACCACAGAAGCCTTGGATTTTGTTTAAAGCAGATGGTGAAATAGAAACTGCCCATTGCACCTGCATGGCTGGCCTTGGTGAAGCTTGTTATCATGTTTTATCTCTCCCGTTTTATTCAGAGGCATTTTATTATACAAGAGAAGCTACGTCTTGTACAGAAGAACAATGCAGATGGCTACTACCAAAAGCTTTAAAAGAGGTGCCCTACTTACCTGTTGTAGAGATAGATTTTAAAGGGGCAACATGAAAGATGAAAGATCTCAGATGTAGCACTGAAGATGGAGACTGTAATAGGCCTACAAAGAGGATGAAGACTCTAGAGCCTGCACACATTGAGAATGATCAGAGGCAGAAGGGATTCCTTAGCAAATTAAGCTTGTGTGGCACAAGACCAGCATTTTTGGCAATTAATGAGCCTTATAGTGAAAGCTTCATTTGGGTCCATTAAGAACCTCTTTCTTCAAAATTTGTACTCTCAAATGCAGGATGATCACTTGACATCATCCTCAAAAATGTGAAGAAATTACTTTACCAGTCCTTTCCTATGAGCAGCTACAGAAGATCCAATGTGAGACAGCCAAGCAAGCTCATTAAAATTTATGGTTTAAGCTTAGGTCTGGTAGAATTGCTGTACCCAAATTTAAATAAGCTTGCAGAACAGATGCCAATAACCCAAGCAGGAGCCTAATCAAAAGCATTTGCTATCCAACAGAAAGCAAGTTCACAATTAGTGCTGTATCTTGGGGCTTAGAAAAGGAAAGCATTGCAGTGGCAGACTACATAAAGAAAATGGAAGGAACCCACAAGGAATTTCATTTCTGTAAAATAGGGCTGATGTTGAATAGCCAATGGCCATTCCTGGAGGCTTCTCCAGATGGTTTGATATTATGCAAGTGCAATGGGCAAGGTGTTCTAGAGATTAAGTGTCCATATAGTTGCAGAGATATTCCAATAAGTGAATATGCTTGTAAACAAAATTCTATGCTTTCACCTGCTCAAAGCACATATGCACTAAAACAAAAACATCAGTACTACTATCAAGTACAATGTCAACTTTTTATATCTGGTACACAGTATGCTCATTTCCTGGTATGGACACAAAATGAAACCCATAATGAGACTATTCTTTCAGATAAATCATTCTTTGAGATGAATGCATTAAAATCAGAAAACTGTTTTAAGTTATGCATCTTACCAAAAATGCTTGCTAAACACTAGACAAGAAAACAAATAAGGACATACAGATATTAGATTGCAGATTATTTCTGGTATGTTATTATCAATTTCTTTTTACAAGAGAATAACTTCAGTATCATGCTAATTTGATTTGACACTTCATTTCATAGCAAAAGTTTATGAATGTAATAAGCAACAGGAACTTTATAGAATTTGATATGCACTACAAGTGGAATGTGGAAATTAGTAAAATGGAACAACAGAATCACAAATATTTGTTAGAGCACAGCACACTTTTGCAACTTTATCAATCTGAGGAGTGGAGTTATCACTATATAATGTTTCAATTGGAAGAATACCACCCAAGATTTGATATTTCTGCCATACTAATCCAAGAATTCTCTCAACATGAAACCACACATTTGCAAGTCTTTGAGTTTCTTCAACTTCAAGAGATTATAACTGTGTTTTCCTTTTGGTATAAGCTGGTGTTTCTTGTTTGGCACCCTTTAATGCTACACTTTCAATGATGTTAAAGCCCCTATCTGCCAAAAAAATATCACCTGGAAGGAGTCTATTTAAAATGTGACAATTTTCTGTCAAATAGTTACCACCTGTGCGACCACCCAAGCCTTAGATATGAAAGAAATGGCCCCTTGTGGACAAATACCTATCAAAAATTTTATAGTATTGTGGTGCTTATAATTGTTTCAAGTAGATGCACGGACCAAAAAATCTCCTGGACGCTCAATAAATACCTCAAAGCAATCGATCATAACTGCAACTTTGTGACCATAAACTTGGACAAAATCAGTAGGCATATTTTTCTGGAGTTCCTCTCTGTTAGGCCACTAATCAGAAATTTAAGCACTATCACTATAACGTCAATCCAATTATCAAAAGTTCTTGAAGCAGTTGACTTTGATATATTACAGCTGTAGGCAAATTCCTGGAATGGCAGGTTTAATTGTAGTCTCATCATAGTAAGCCAAAACTCTTGAAAGGAGGTTAAACAATTTCGGTGTGTGTGACACTGATTCTGAGAGAAAGGAGAATAATGAAATAAACATCAAATAGTTGGCAAGACCAGCCAAAAACAAAACCATTTCTTTATCTTGTTCCAATCTAGCAATATCAATTGGTATCATGGAGATGATCTTCTCTTTAAGACTTTTGTTTTCATTTTCTAATGCTAGCAATTTCTGCTCAATGCCACCCCTTGAAAGTTCCTTTTGAACTTCCGTTGATATAAATGCTGCTGAAGAGCTAATCTTCTCGTCATGATTTTCCAACTCATCGGAAGTAGAAGGCGCAATGACGTTTAAACAGTATTGATGTACTACAGAGGTATGCTGGCATAATCCTTAGATCTGTGAAGAAGGGCGCTTTTCTGATCGCTCTTTCCGCCTTTCCCAACGTGAAGAACTCTCCTCCTTTATATTTGAGTGGCCTAAACGCAAGGTTTGGGCCCAATCTGGATGAAACTTTTGGAAAAGAGCAGCAGGCTTACCTGTAATAAAGTGATTAGACCATACCCAAACAAGCTTTTCCCCGGCTAGATCAGCGCGCCGTATATTGCTTAACCACTTACTTCTTCGTTCAGCTGAATATGCTTTCGTTTCCTCGTCCAAGTGTGTTCTTATTTTTGGTAGACGGTGAAAAAAGCGATCTTCTTCGCGATCAGATCGATTGGAACATCCAAATGCACTACAACAGTGCACCATCTTGGATGAAAGAGCACCGTCATGATGGCGGATATAAGACTACACTAACCCGTTACTAAGCAACAGAGTTTTATTGCAACCGCTCTAATAGGGAAATTTCTCTAACAGTCCAAATGCCTTCCCCAGTAATGAAAGGCAAAATCAGAAAAGTTCTCCAGTTGTTTGGGTCCACAGGACACCTTGTCAAGTTGTAAAGATTTCTTAGTTATAAAATACTCTAAATAGATTTTTTGTGTCAACAAATCTGAGCAAATTATTCACAAGGGGTGCTTCTTCAGGTGTGTAAGTGGCAAAACAATGTTTATAAAGGTGGAATTGTCAAATTTCCGGTGTGAAGGTCAAAGCGGAAATGGTCTGCTTTCAGGTGTATACGTGACTAGCTATAAAATTCCCGTAATCATATAAAAAGCTTCAACTGCGTAAATCGAATGTTTTGAAAAAACTTAAAGTTTCTACGATTTGACGACTCCAAGCGATGTCGAGCAGCAATGAAGAGAATACAGAAATGCGGCAATGACAAAAAAGAACTGAGAATAAGAACAGCATGGAATGCAGCAGCCTCTACACCAGTGCAGAAATCACTGCTTTTGCATGGTCAGAAAGCTAGAAACTCAGCTGCAAGTTCGAATCTTACAAAAAATGTTTCAGGTAAACCTACTGACGAATTAGTGCAATGCCTAGCCAACAAGCAAAATGAAATAGATGATGAATTATAAAACGTAGCATTAGCTGTTTATCTTTATCGGAAAGCTGTCTTGAAGTAAAAACTGAAATGAAATGTAAAAGCGATAGCAATTGATGATTTGATCTGTATTTAGCGACTATGAAAACCAAGTGACACAATTTTCTGCAAATGGAGGTCTTACTATGACCTCAGGGATTTGAGCTGATGGAAAAGAGCGATTGAAATTTGTCGTAGATCATTTGATATCAAGGCCACATGAAGAAGCTAAAAGAGTAAATACACATGATGAGTTGTGGTAAAATAAGTCCTCTGAGCATCCATGGATAAGAATACTTGACAAGTGCCAGACAAGACTTTAAAGTTTCTTCTCAGGTTGACAGTGGATGCATACAACGATTGTAGTGCAGAGATACTGAGTGCAAGACGCTGGTCATGATGCTCACTTTCTCATGAGCACAGCAACAACTTGCTTAACATTTATTAATCAAATGGATAGGCTGCCGATTTTGTAGCATTTGGGAAATCACGCTTATATCATTATAGAGACCCAGTGATATATGCTGAAATGAGAAGTATTGTTGCAAAATTGCAAATGGAGAAGGTAGCAAAGGATGTAAAGAATTGCCTGTCTTACTCAGTTCAAATTGATGGCATTGCTGATAGACAACAAATTGATTCAAAGTTTGTAAGAGCAAGATTCATACCAAGCAATAAAATATCAGTCCAAACTCTCTTTCTTGGAATTTCAAGCAGCGACAAGGGAGGAGCAGAAGGATGGCTAGGTGCATTTCTTACATGTCTTCAGGACGTTGGTGTGGACACTGAAAATCTGGTTGGAGTAACCACTGATGGAGAAAGCGCAAATACAGGGAAGAAGGCAGGATTGTGTAAACTTTTAAGGTATCCTGTTGGCAGGGGCATTCTTAATGCATGGTGCATATGTCACCAATCAGATTTAGTGTTTGATTCGCTGCAGGCTGAAGGACCTGAATTGTCCATCTGGATGACAAATGTTTTGCCATTTTTTTTATTTTTCAGAAAATCCCCAAGGACAGGAAAGCTTCTAAACAAAGAAAATGAAAAATTTTTGGAGTTCCCAAAGCATATTGAAGTGAAGATTTGCCGAGAACACATTGAATTAGCTGACCGCAGTGCCGGACAAACTTGAAGATGCTGAAAAGATGCTTCAGACAATGATATCAGGCACAGTCATTTCGGACAGGAAAGAGCGCAGCATGGCACAAGGATTTTTAAGCAAATGGAAAGCTGGCTCACAACAATTCTGGCTGACATTCCTGATGTATGACTTATGAGCAATAGTTCAACAAATTAAAAAGCTTTTTCAGAGGTCTGATCTCATTTTGCCAGATATAATAACTGCACGATTGCGGCGATTCAAAATCTCATAATCATGAAAGAAATGCCCATACCCAGTGGAAACATCTATAATTAGGTAAAGAAGAAAATTAATGATTAAGACCAACAAATAACCAGTATGTAACATCAATGAGAAGAAATATGATGCAGTATATGTTTGAAATTCTGCAATCTGCAATTAATTTCCTGATCGAAAGAATGAGTATCGAAGAGATGGAACAATCATCAACTTGAAATATGTGCTAGAATCAAATCGGCAAGAGAATTTATAGCTTCTAGTAGAGATCTGATATCGCAGATTTTTGGAGATAAAGGTCTTGAAGAATTTGTTGGCGATGTTTGCGCATCTTGGGGCATAATTTCTGAAATTAAGGAAATAGCTCTGGAAGATTCAGGTAGCATCTAAGCTCTGAAACTTCTAAATATGACTCAAGCTAGTAAAGGAATCATGAGAAAAATTCCTTGCACCATTTCTTACACTGACACCACACAGCATGGCTACTGACACCACACACCATTTCTCACATTAAAACAATATTAAAAAAGGAGAAGAGAGAATCATAGAAGCAGAGAAAAGTTAACGGCGTGATGCATGTTTTTTAAATGGAAATGGTGCCGCATCTTACTATCCAAGGCCAGCGGCTTTTCAGGTATTGAGATTGAAGGAATGACGTAACAGGCAACCGTGCGATGAATGTCACAAGGAGACTTTCTTATAAAGTTTTTTCAAAAAGAGAAGGGCACTCTTTAGCTCTCTTTGTTTTTCTAAACATTTAGCTGCTTTTGTAAAACAAGAATAATTTTAAATTTGTCAACATGCAATAGATTTAGCTTGCTTTCTTTGTGCATTCTTATGCCATAGTCACATAACATATTCCTTTTTGTGGCCCTTTAGACAATTTTCCCCACTAGTTCGAAATCCTTAAAATTGCTATAATCGTAATCATTCACGCACCTCTTTTTTGCTAATTAACTCTTGATCAACCTTGTTAAAGATGACAATCTGGATTGGAAGCCTATACTACGCAACTGATTCCTCAGCTGCAAAGCAAATAGCGGCCAATAATGCAATCTTGCGCACCATGCCATTCAAAAAGTACTTACGCTCTGAAGGGGGAGGAGGTACTCAAAAACGCACAAATGCGTACAACGGAGAAGAGGATTCCTCAAAGAGCGTACATTAGTTGCCAAAAAGTCCCTGGGACACTCAGAAAAAATTGTGATTAAACATAGTCCTTTCAGCATTTAAAACTTTGCGCCATGCATATATCTCCTCCCCCTTGGGAAATGTGCGTGTTATGAGATACTCAGCATCATTTTACAAGTAAAATTTTTCCATTACCTTGTAAACTTCACCCAAAAAACGAAATTGTCTAGGGGGAGAGGGCACGAAAGCTATGTTTCGATGAAAAAGTTGCACAGTATCACAGAACTTTAGGCAACTGCTGCAGATGTTCGGAACCATTCTTTATCATAAGATGTTGAAAGTGCGAGAAAGTCCGTTCATAGCCTAGAAATAAAAAATCATCACGTTTCTCTAGAGAAATCAAGGGTGAAACTCAAGGGAAACTTTGCATGCATGGTACAATGAATTCAATTCTGAGAGACACATTTTTGTTAGTGCTCTTGGGATGTAGAGCTGGGGCCAGCCCCCTTAGTTATGTAACTTTCTTATTCTGGAAGCTAGAGTCCCCTTGTTATTCCAAACAAACATTGGTTTAGAGCAACAAGAGTTTGGTTTATGTTCCTAGAATAATGAACATTGTCATGCCACTTTTCCAAAAGAGAAGTCCTTCAACACCTAATATTAACCTCTGTCACGGGGGTGAACATTATGTGAAACTCCCTCTTCCCCAAAAGATAAAACCACTCTATTTGCAGAGCAATTGAATCTCTTTGCAGGGTGATAATTTCAGAGCACATTCTGGCGTAGACTATCTTTGTTTCGGCGCACTAGCGTGAGAGATTACTTCTAGCATTGGACTATACGACAACATAGGCAGGGGTCATCACAAAAGTCATTGCATTTTGTTTCCAACTTACAGGATTAGTTTTCGCTCTGGGAACAGATATCAACTGGGATAGCAGCTTTCATAACATATTCCCAAAGGGCATTCTCTGACGTTCTGGTGGCTTAGCTTTGAGAACTTCCCCAAGACATCCATCCTTCTCCTTCACTTCTACAATAGTCCTGTGGTGTGAAATGCCATAATTCGCTTGTATGTCTCCAATTGTCAGTGGTGCTAGGAGCTTCTGCCAAATAGATGAATTCATCTCTGTCTTGAATTACACTTGACATAAATACAACTTAGCATTAATCAATGGAAGTTTCCATAGACGGATCCAGACCGCCTTGCATCTTACATAAGTCAATCAAAATTGTGAATCTATAACTGTTTGAAATATTTCGCAATATTTGCCTACTTATTGTCCACTATTGTATTTGATCAACATGAAGTAGGCCTTGGCCTTGCAAAACCAGGGGCTAATTATGTAGGATCGAAATCTATTGTGTCTCCAGACTTTTATTCTGGAAGTGTCATGTATTGTTTTACAGTGCTCTGCAAAATTCATAAGGGGCTAGAAAACAATAGTAAGGCGCTGTGAAACAATAGCAATGCGCTCTACATCTCAAACTTTAAACAAATGTTCAGTATCTTTTGATTTGCAAAAGATACTCTAAATAATAGGAGGGAGAAGTGATTGTAGAAATATAAATTATTGTTTAAAATTTATTGTGTGGCGCTGGACAACAATGATAAGGCACCAGATAACAATAGAAAATGCGCTCTCATAAGATTCTTAAGGCACACTGATGCTACTGTGCTGCATCTCAAACTTTACATTATAACTCGATATATTGTGATATGCAAATACTGCTCTAAGTAATAGGAGAAGTAATTGATTGTAGAAATGTCAAATATCATTCAGGACTTATTGTATGGCACTTGGCAACAATAGTAGGGCACGAGATATCAATGGTAAGGCGCTCTAGTGCAATTTTACAACATACGCAAATCATTTAGAACAGAGATCATGTTTCTGTTATCTAGAAGTTACAATCCTGCGAGATATATCAGCAATTGATTGTTGAAACCATGTAAACAACTTTGGTTTTGCAATCCTGTAAAAAAATTCAACGTGGTGGCACATCCTGCTTGTGCTTTTGTCAGCTCTTTCTAATATGTACAATTTACATACTTGTAAGGAAACATTTCTTCGGCTATAAAATCAAACAAGATACAGCCAGGATAGAGAAGCAACTAGCACATGAAACATGATTTATGTTCCAGCTTAGTAATGTCTATTTTAGCATAACTGCACTGTGTCTTTGGTTGAAATAGGCCACTGCTACTCAGCTGTTCTTTTTGCAAGCCCCCGTATATGGGAAAAGGAATATTTTGCCCTCCCACTCACTATAAAGCAGACCACTATCTACAAAAATATGAAGTATACCAATTCCTTAATATGGAGCGCCCTCAATATTTGAGATATGTTGCATTAGATGCTTATCTTGTACCCTGGTTTACCAATCTACAAAGAAACCATTCATCGCTTCCTCGTTGTGACTTCTTCTGACAACGCCCTGCTACAACCACAACTTATTGTGCCAAGGCCTTTGTAAGGTAGTCACAATTTCTGCTGAATCTGCCCTAGTTTTCCATAGTTGGTAGAGATTTTCCATGGTCGACATTTCATCTACCGTTTACTACTGCTGGAATGGTATTCTTTTTAATCTATCATCAAAGTATAGATGTAACTATCGCAAGGCAATATCAGTATTTGACTGAAAGAATGGATGCTACAGCCCTGACCTGCTTTTATGTAAGTTTCAAAAAGGGAGCTAGCCTCGGTTTAGTTTGATTGATAATGCCCTAGCCAAGAAGCCTCGTTTTGGAACACATGACTTAATTGATGACATAGAAGGATCTACGGCACTAGATTTCTAACTCGCTGATTCAGAGTGAGACAAAGCGGCCATTTCAAAAAGTAGCAAAAAGGATTATTGCCAGTGCTGAGACCATTTAATTTAGAGAACAGTAAGGGCAAAATGTCATCATTTCCCACATGGACTTTAAGTGTATAAAGTGGTGATTTGTCATGCTTTGCATCTTGTATTTTGACTTTCTTCTGAATTTTGGCAATTCATGCACATATCAATAAGTTTCAAGTAATTTTAAAAATGCATTTGCTGCAGCCTGATTCTGTGAAATGTGAAGTTTAAATACCTTAGAAATGCAGTCGAAAAAAACCTGATGTGGAAGGAACTATATAAAATCCTTAAAGGTAAAATCAAAAATCCTCTCTCTTTCCTGCGGATACTATAAAACATGCTTCCGCAATTTAAATTGGATCAGATGCATAAAGCTCTGCTTGAGAGTCATCTAAGGTACAGTAATGAACTATGTGGCAATTTATCTAGCACAACGCTTGATCATCTTCAGTGTTTGCACCTAGATATTCAAAGACACAATCTAGAATTCTCCAAAAGCAATTTTTTCTATTATGGTCCACAGACGTGGAACGAAATCCCATTACATATAAGAGTGAATCCCACGATTCTTCTTCTTTATGCCTCTTCATAAATGAAGGTTGGCCACTTTCAGGTATTTCTTCCACTTCTCTCTGTCCTCGGCACTCTTTGTCATTTCCTCAAACTTCCTTATTTCTGTTACACTGTTTCCAATTTCATGCCATTTCATTCTTTTTCTACCCCTAATTTTGCACTTCTGAGTTATTTCTGTCTTCAACATATCTTTCAATTCCTTTCCTGCTGATTCTCTTAGAACATGTCCTAGAAATCTAAATCTTCTATTTTAGTTTTAGTCCCAAGTATTGGACCTTACATTCCCATTTTTCTTCTCACTTCTTCATATGACACCCTCTCAGTCCAACTAATCTTGAGTACCCTTCTAAGTGCCCAGTGTTTGAAAGCATCAATTTCATTTCTCATTTTGATTGTATCTGGCCACAATTCCGATCCATACCTGACTATTGGATAGATCATTGTCTCTATAATTTTCCTTTTAATTTTAAGGCTGAGGTCACTCTGAGCAGAGTCTTACTGTGCCAGAATGCTTGTTTAGCTATTCCTATTTGCCTTCTTACTTCTGATCCTTCTTTGCTATTATTTTGAAACAGCACTCCTAGATAATCGAAGGACTGTACACTCTTTATTTCATTTCCTTCAATAAACAGTGAAGTTTCATTTTCACCTGTCTCAGACACTTTCATTATTTTCGTTTTTGAGAAGTTTACTGTAAGACCATATTCTCTGCTTCTTTCGCTCTATTCTTCTATGAGTTCTTTCAATTCCTCTTTTGAATCGCTGAGGATAACAGTGTCATCTGCATACATAATTCTGTTCATGGTTCTTTCTCCTATTTTTATACCTTTGTTTTTTCCAAAGTCTTTGAATGCCTCTTCTGCATAAATATTGTAGAGAGTTGGGGACAAGATGCACCCTTGTCTCACTCCTCTTGTGATGGAGATGGTATTGGCAGAATCTTGTCTTGTGTGGGCTGTTTGAGTTGCATACAGATTTCTTATGACTCTGAGGCATTTGCTGCCAATTTGTTTTTTCTCTAGGATTTCTTGTAGCTTTTTGTGATGTACTCTGTCAAATGCTTTTTCAAAATCAATGAAACCTATGAAGAGAGCTTGACCAAGGTCTAATTTGCTAGAGCAAACTGTTTTGAGTGCAGTGATAGCTTCAATGGTTCCTCTGTTAGGCATGAAGCCATACTGGAGAGGGTTTATGTTGCTGTTGAGGATTGGTTTTATCCTGTTTGATATGACCTTCAGAAGGATTTTCATGGTATGTGAGGTTAAAGCAACTGTACGGTGTTCTTCGCACTTCATAGTATTATTTTTCTTGGGCAGTGTGATGATTTCAATTCTTACAAAGTCTTGATGTGTCTCTCCAGTTTCAAATACTTTTTGGACGATTTCAACTATTTTTTCAATCAGTCTGCTACCTCCATTCTTGATATATTCCACCGGTATCTGATCCAGTCCTCCAGCCTTATTGTTCCTAAGAGATTTAATTGCTTCAATTATTTCTTTTTTACTGATTGGCTCTTAGGTTTCATTTCCGTCGGCTTCATTTACTTTCTCACCTTTGTACATCTCTTCGATGTATTGCTTCCACCTTTTAGCCTGATCTTCTGGTGCAGAAATCACTTAACCTTCTTTCGACAGTAGTTTTTTATTACTCTGGGCCCTTTGTTTGTTGTTAAGCTTTCTAATTCTTTGATACAGCTATCCCATGATTACCTCTTTCAAAAAACAATTACGAGACTTCTTGCACAGTTGGCATCCTCTCTCAAAGCACGATCCCTGGGAAGACCAGCAATATCTACCAATAATGTTTCTTGCATAGTTAAAAAATTTCATTTATTTTACTTTGTATTTATACTTAATACCTGAAAGGGACTTGCGTCTAAATATGTTAAATGAAATGAAATGAACAATCTAAAGCATATAATAAGGGACTAATCACTATTTACAGAGGGGTTGGTATCAATGAGAAATGATTTCCTGCCCAAAAAATCGTCTTGGCCCACTTTGAAACTAATTTAAATGCATTTCAAAACATTCCTCTGTTAGGAAATTTCATTAACTCAGCCCAATTACTCTTCGGTAAAAGCCCCTCCCTCAATAATGATAAATCTTTAATATGTTCATGTAATGCCTAGTAGCAGATGTGAAAGCGGTGAAATTACTTTGAAACGTAACTAGAACCATGAACTTTCGATGAACTCTTACAACAAACAGAAGAACCCGCTAATGTCTGTCAACATGGGCTGCAGGCCCGTAGGCAAGGGGTGGCATGGGAGTGGCAAATGTCACCCATGAGCAACAGGATGTTACCCACCCTTGATATTTTTGTGATCGTTTATTGCTGCCTAATTTTTGTAGCTAAGGAGAAATCTCATGGTATTTGATTGAGCTCAACCTTGGTCTGTGTGTAATACTGGAAACTTCAATTTTATCCTGTGCACACATTATCCATTTGATAGTCTTAACATAGAGTATGGTAAACGCTTTCAGATTTTTACCATGTGATTGTTCCAGGACAATTTTGCCACCCCTGATACATGGGCCTAGCTACGGGCTTGAATGACTGACTACCCTTCATTAATCAATATGTTGTCTACTTAGTTCTGTTCTTCGTTTGTTGATCATTTATCCTCTTCTATGATTTTGTTTGATAAATGATGCACAATTTTAGCAACTACGTCGATGAAGATAAGACAAACATGAGCACAAGCTGCCCTATGTTGTCAAAACATTGCTTTCTATGAAAATATTAGCAAAAACTTTTCAGAGTAATCACTGTAGCAGGGGAGATTGAAATCATTAATGATCATTAATCATTAATGACTTCACATTCTTGTAAGAAAACTTCGTAGAATACTACTTGAACATGTAAGTAACACTACACATCAACTATCTTTAAAAGTACTTCAAACGTCGACGTAAATACACAAATTGCTGAAATTCAAATGCACTTAACGAGACATAAGATAAATCATACTAACGTGCCACTTTGCACATTGAAAACACGAAATAAGCCCTTAATTCTCACTGAATTATAAGGGCTTAGTGCTGGTGACAGTCCTTTTTTGGCACTTATCGAAATGGCCACGAAAAACAGCTAGCCTTACTCGGTACAACGTGCAAACCTGTGAATTAGGCAACTAGCACCTTCGGCGCTTCTATATCATTGGATTTAATGAATGAGTCCCCCTTGTTATTGATTTAAGTATAAAGCACTGGAGTGTCCCAAGGACTTCTGGTAACTGCAGTAGGCGAGGAGTGAAAAAGTAGAAGCACGTACACTAAGGGGAGGGAGTACCTCTAAACCAAACAAAAGCGTACAATATGGTGAGTCTAAGTAGACGAATATTGAATGGCATTAACGTTTTCAGAATCAGTGTTGCTGAAATAGAAACAAGGTAGACCTTGTGTATGTTTGTTATCTTGTATGTGTATCCAATTATAGGTGCGTAGATATAGGGGGTATGGAGGTGTGGCACTCCCAATATTTCGCTTTTTGGTATATTTGCCAAATATTAGTGCTCGTTAATGTTGCATCGCTGATAAACAACTAATTTGTGGCAAATTTGGCTCAAATGAAGTCTGTTTGTCGGCAAATTAAGGTTATGCACCCCACCACAAATTTTCTTTAGTTTCACCCCTTCATGCTTATGTCTTCCACTGGGTCAACAAGCTGAAGATAAAGCTACTGCTTCATCAGTTTCAGCTGTTTTGAGCCCCTTTCGTATCAAATCATCATGATGAAGCAAATAATAGCACAAGCCATAGAGCCATCTAACAACTACTTTGATTAACTGTATCGTTCGAAGAAACACCTTCTTAAACAATTATATACCTTCTCATAAGATTTCATCGGATTCAGAGAAAATTAATTTCGGTTTTCTAAACTGCTTTTATAAATTTTTGATAAAATAATGAAAATTTAACAACATTTTACACGTGAAATATTATGGGATGGAGATAAGTTTCGTACAACAAAATTTTCCGACAAACTGCTTTCCGGACGATTGTCCATTAAAGCGCTTATGGACATACTGTTCTTAAATGAAGGTATCCAGAATTGCCCAATCAACAAACCAACCAGGAAAAACTTGGTGAAACATCATCATCCATCCTCATTAGGAGGCTCTGCAATCACCAATCGAGACTTCACAGCTGCACTAGCAGCCTCTCATTCTGATGTAGACCCAGTGTGATGGGCCAGAAAGCACAGTAATACTTGCTTTACTGTAGCGAGTCTGCTTCCCTTTATGTTTTTTCGACAACACCTTGTGTTGAACCCGGAAGAGAATCCTGCGCTACTTCTCCCTTGGAGAATGTATGATGTTGATCTCTTTCTTTCTATTGCTGGCAACCCCGTTGAATGACTTCAAACACAAACTTAGCTTGAAGCATACATAGTTTTGTATCATTGTTATAATATCTTTAAATTGCAAAAGATAGTTTTGGAAAATGATGAGGCTTACTTAAATACAAATTTGACTATCGGACAAGATTCATTGTTAATACATACACTTTAACAGTGTATGTACTTGAGTTCTGGCTTTTAGATTTGTGGGCAGCCCTATGAATACTTCAAAGCAGTCGTATAACGAAACCAATATTGGTGGGGAGGAGGGTTTAAGAAGAATTACATTCAAGTATATCATCTCTATCTGGTCTGAGGGGTGTATTGCTCCTAATGTTTTTGCGATTTATTAGCAATGTTTGCTGAATTTAGATTGTTTCTCAATTTATTTTTACGAAGTTTGCGAGAATTCTCTGAGCAATGGACAAATCAATCTATCGATTGGACTACCTAAGATTAAGAAGTATATCAAAATAAGGGGTGTGGGGTTGCCACACTCAAACCTTTTGCAGAATCCATCGGGAATAATTTGGCTTGTCAGTAAGTCTATGGCATGATTTTAAAAACTGGTTTTGTGGTCATCACTATAGTTGGTATTTCTGAGAGATTTAGTAGTATACCGGTCAATCTATTCTGCTACACCCCCAATCAAAAGTCCTTTGACAAGCCAATGACTGGAAAGATAGGTTTATTACTCATTGCATTAGAACTATAACAGTTTGATTTCACTTAGGCAGTGTAAAAGGGGGTTGGATTCTTTCAAAAACAGAATTCAGGTTTCTAAAACTATTTGAAACATGCTGCAAGACAGCCCGGATCAACATTTTCATGGTAAAGGCCTTTGTCATCTATTTATCTCAGGCTCAAGTTTTGTACATTAAAATATGAGAACTAATCTTGTATTTAGCTAGTTTCATGCTTTAATAAATATTATTGAAACCATAATTTTTAACACACATAAACACTTAAAAATCATGGTTTCAATAATGTTTATTAAGGTATGAAACTACTGAAATACAATTTGAGCAATAGCACACGGGATCTGATCAATACATTGGTAAAAAGCACCAGCGATTGAAAATGTGAAAAAAATCTATTATTCCCATTAAATAATGATTGGTTTCTCCAACAGCAACACA
>WIPJ01007024.1:69228-84100 GCA_018155075.1 Cassiopea andromeda
TATATATATATATATATATATATATATATATATATATATATATATATATATATATATATATATATGTAAATTAGAAGGCATCCCAAAGATGAAGAAACCTTACATCAATCAAATTTATAGTAGGAGTAAGTAACTCAACTCACCAATATCCTTGTATGTGTAGGGCGCTAAAAACAAATTGATTAGTTACTGAACAATAGCAATGCTAAATGTTATCAAACAATACTAGATAAATGATAGAAATCCGTTAAAACAACATGGTATAATTAAAAGATGTTCATGGGACAGGGGGCAACTTTAGATTGTAACACATCTTCATCAGAAAAAAATTTTGCAATTCAGAATTAAAGAAACGTTTCCAAGAAAAGCGGTCCTTATAGAATTAGGACCATTCTCATTGGTATGTACTCAACATCCCAAATGAAAAACGTTTGATAAAAAGACTACAGTCCTACTAGAAACTTCTGACAATAGACGTTTTAAATGTGTCTTTCATGAAGATAGACTTACAGAACTCAACAATTTACAAATCAACGATGCAGTTAGCAAAACCTGTTGTTAGGTGTTATACCTGCGTGACGTAGTGAAAACATGCAAATACATTGCCCAAGTGAAATTTTGTTGCTGGAGATTTCTCGTAATTTCTTATTCTGAGGCCCCAGGGAAAAAGAGGAAGAGAAGGCCCCCTGTGAACCGAGCAAGAAGAACATTTTCAAGGTCTAGAAGTTGAATTTGGAAAAATACTTTTGGTATACTTTATGAGGCCAGCAGACCTTGAAGCATTGAGTTTTATGAGGCCACTTGGAGTTTGTGGTCCTGGAATACTTTGCCCCCTCCCTCCTCTCTGCAACCCGGCTAAGAGTCAATCATCAATAGTTTGGTATTTGGTATGCTAACAGATGAATTTTCAAAGCAATTTGAATACTTTAACTAATTTCTTGATTTTCTTGAAATACATGGTAAAATGTCTCGTGACCTACGTGACAACTGTATACGAGAGATGTAATTCTGTAAGCAATCTCAATCAAACAATAAATTGTAAATTCTAAAAATATTTGCGAAATGTGATGTTAACTTCCAAAACATTGGACATAAATACTCTCTTGATTTCACCTATATTACATCGGTAGCTAAAGAGTTGTTTTTAGAATTCCAGTTTAACATTATGTGAGAATGGCTAATTAACCAAATCACGATTCGAATTCCTCAAAGAAGCACTCATACAAGCCTAGCTTTGAAGTTTCAAACATCAATGTTGCAATTGCAATATGAAGTAAGGCTAAAATCGTACACTTTTCTTATATTCAGGTGTGTTGCGGCATCCCTGGAAACACTCACATTTCTTGTTCTAAATGTTATGCCAATTGTGTTGCTGTAGTTTAAAAAGAACTCTTTCCCAAAATTGTCATCATTTTGCGGTCAGCTTGAGATTCACAATGCATTCGTGGTTTGCCTTATGATTTAGTAAAAGTATTTATGCTGGGCTCAATCTTCAACTCCGTCTCTTAACAACTTTTCCATATTAATTTGTGACCAGCATTAGTAACAATAAAAATTATGCAACTAAGTACCAAACTAAAACATGACAACTTTTCTAGGTTGCTTATTCTTAGCTGCTTCAACTGACAATCATAATCTATAGTAAATGCAGCACATAACGAACCACCGATGTGCCGAACTTTATGCAATTACATATAAAATATCTGGCCACTTGAAATTAGCCTAAACAAAGTCCATATATTTTATCTTAGTAAAAACGACCTTGAAAATAATGACTCACGCTAATACGAACCGAATTCAAGGTTCCTTCATGATAAACTAGAAATGGCCAAACTTTGAAGTTCTGTGAGCATTTACTGTTAAGATACTGAAAAGGATGTAATATCTGCAAAAATTAATAACTCTTCCGGGTACACCAATACTTCAGTAAGCAAAAGCAAGCTATAATAGACTAGAGCACTCCTCCTTACTTCTGTAAGGAAGAATGCAGGAGCTCAGTAGTAGAGATCCCGTTAGATAAGAGAGAGGAGAAGTTCTATAGGGAAAGTTTCAAAGAAAGGCATGGATTTTATTGAATTGGTTAGAGAATAGATTGTGGATACTTTTATTGGAAATTGTTTAAAACAACAATTGCTAATTTATCATTCCTATGCTCCCGAATTGCTACACTCCCTAAAAGCTAATTTCCATAAATAACATTTGAATTAACCTGCTGTTTAGAATTTGAATGTGCCCAGAAGCTGAGTGTAGCTAAAACAGGTCCATCGAAAGGTTTTTGAGGCTTGTATCACTTTATAGTGCCCAAAATATTTTCCTTCATAGATAACGAATTCCCGAAATAACAAACTATTTTTCTGGTCCCCTTCAGGATTCTATGTATCTCAACCATCCTGTTTTCATATATGCTGGAATACACTATTCAGTTCAGCCGGTCGGTAGTAAACAATCTCCTGCAATAGTAGAGTACTTCATTCACTTACGTAGTTTTGGACATGGAAAATTTTCCGTCAACTTTTCAACTTTTACGTTCAAGTTCCCAACTTCTCCTTCCACTTTGCCAAATTTTGCTTCCACATTGCCAACTACACCTTCTACTTTGTTTTCCAATTTATCTTGTTCCACTTCCATCTTCTTCACTTTGCCTTCCATCTTATGAAATTCTTCCGTCATTTCTTTAAAGGAGATAACGTTACTAAGATAATAACCATTTTAAATTTCGAGTAACGTTTACATTTTTCAGATGTCACAACCTATTTGTAGTCTTAGTAGTAGTCAGCTTATATTACATGTCTTTCTCTTACCTAGCAAATCTTCAATATGCTATCATTGCCACAAAAATTACAATCTTGCTCCTATCATTGTAGAAGAGGGAGACAAGATCGAAGGAAAAATGAGATTCATCTCCAATGCAAGGGAACAAGACCAACAGAGGCTTCTAAAATAACTTTGGTCATGAGCTAACGTATTAGAGTATACTCTTTTTCAAAGTAAGTTTCCCACAAACTGGCAGTAAGGTACAATATTCTTGTATTAAGAGAAGCATTGCCTAAGACTAAGAGCATGTCAATTTTCTTGTAACAGATGACAATCACGACAACCTACTCTCATTGACAATGATAGCTGATGTTGAAGTGCACTGGAGGATGCTTAATAAATCTCTAAGTTATGTTTGTGGTCCCTTCAGGATTCTATGTATCCCAATTCTCCTGGCTTTTTTGTAAATGCTAGAATACATTTTTCAGTTCAGCAAGGTGATAGTAAACAATCTCATGGAATAGTAGAGTACTTCTATTCACTTACGTAGATTTGAACATTCAAGATTTTCTGTCAACTCTTCAACTTTTACGTTCAAGTTCCCAACTTCTCCTTCCACTTTGCCAAATTGTGCTTGCACATTGCCAAATACACCTTCCATTTCCTTTTCCAAGTTATCTTTTTCCACTTTCATCTTCTTCACTTTGCCTTCCATCTTATGAAATTCTTCTTTCATTTCTTTAAATGACATAACGTTAGTAAGATAATAACCATTTTAAATTTCGAGGAATGCTTAAATTTTTCAGATGTCGTAACCTATTTGTAGTCAAAATGTTAATCAACTTGTATTATATGTCTTTCTCTTACATAGCAAATCTTCAATATGCTATCATTGCCACAAAAACTATAATCTGGCTCCTATCATTGTAGAAGAGGGAGACAAGATCGAAGCAAAAATGAGATTCATCCCCAATGCAAGAGAACAAGACCAATAGAGTCTTCTAAACTAACTTTGGTCATGAGCTAACGTATTAGAGTATACTCTTTGTCAAAGTAAGCTTCCCACAAACTGGTAGTAAGGTACAATATACTTGTATTGAGAGAAGCATTGCCTAAGACTTAGAGCATGTCAATTTCCTTGTAACAGGTGAGAATTACAGCAACAACGTACTGTCACTGACAATGATAGCTGATGCTGAAATGCACTGGAGGATGCTTAATAGATATCTAAGATTTTCTCACCAAACTTTGAATTCCTTAGCTCTTTCAGTATCTTTAGATTGTTCGATATTATGAGCGATGAAAATCACACACAATCATGTCTAATTTTAGGATTTCATATGCATATCATGCAATTAGCATATTAATAAAAGGTTCCTCAATTCCCACACTAATGGCATCGAGATAATTTCGTTGGTGCATATGGTCTTTAGATGCACTTGACGCAGTTCTTTATGGCAAGCTATACCAGCATGTGATATGTCACCACTATCTTGATAAACATGAAAACAATGGTAGGGCCAAACTAAGAAACATTTGAGAAGCGTAAGTGAAACTTTATATGCTGCATGGAATTAATCCCTAGTTTGGCCCTACCATATGCCAAAAATGCAAGGCACATACAAAGAGTGTTTAGTGATATAACACATCCGTAGCATTAATAATAAGAACTTACTTTCTATTTCACAAACCAACTCATTAAAGTCTCTGTTGCGATTTATCTCCACATCAAGTTGGTTTTGAAGCGCAACTGACAGTCTCGATTTTATTTGTGACTTAACAACATTTTCAATTTCATCTTCAGCATCTTGACCAAATAAAGTCTGTGCTACAGCTTTGACCTTTGCTACTATGGCTGTAAAGTCTGTATTTGAACATGACATGTTAGGCACATGACCAAAGAATGAATTTCTTACATCCCTGATGACTTCAATCTCCTCACTAATGAGAGGTTGGCCTTTTCTCTTACCTTTGGGTCGGCTACCTGGAATCAAGTTGAGGCCAGCTTCCATCAAGGCAAACACAACTGTAGTAGTATCCCAGGTTTGTTCATCTCCCTCTTTCAACTTCTCTATTTCCTTTGCCCTTTTTTTGTTATTCTGGACGGCTGTTGGCATTTCACTGAACAGAAAAGTTCCACTTGCATTGTCACTGCTCCATGGTTTGTTGTATTGCATTTCATACTTGTCATTCCATTTAGCTATGAAGCATTTCCGTAAGTATTTAGGAATAACATCCACCACGATTTTAGTAACTTTTACAAAATTTTCTTCCTCTCCAGTTAATGCCATATTGATCTGCTAATTGACAATGATCACAAAATTGTAGATAAAAGCACTGTCACAAACATCATTTTCAATAAATAAAGAAATATTCTTCCATTGTTGTTAAATAGAAACAGAAATGAAGTTAAAAGGCTGAATGTAGACAAGATATTGTAAAAAATTCAGAGCCAAAGAATATAATTGACTGGTGAAAATGGAACTCGTTAAATTCAATAAACGCGGAAATTCAATATTTCTACACGATCAATGGAGAGCAGAATTCATGAATTCGTCGAAAATTTGGAAAACATATAGAAAACTATAGGATTGGTGATGTAAAAACAAACTTTTCCAAGGTTCCAGCTTCCCTTTTACACCCAAAAACTGAACTCAGACGTTATATTTCTCGTCCTAAGACTGGGTGTCCGGGGCTAGTCATCAGAAAAATGTTGTGTGGTTGCGCACTCTAAAGTGCCTAAAAACATCCTTTTACAAAATGCAATGATGGTTTTCCATTACTGAACTTCATTCGGAGAAGGAGAACTTCATCCAAGAAGTATTATCATTGGCGAGAAAGGAATTTACTACTCTAATGAACTAAATATCTTAGATTTTCAGACTGCTGGATAACTTTTTCCTAAAAATCATCTATATTCTGACTTCGATCAAATTTTTCATCTGGACAAAAGATTGGATGGTGCTACACCCCTACACCCCTCCAAGTACTTACGTGCATGTGCCAAGAAATTCCATGTTAGGAAAATGTCATTACGCTGCCCAAGCGGCTGTTTAAGAGATTACTGTCATTCAATTGCAGCTGTACACTTAAATCCGCAAAAGCTACACAATATAAATATCAAGATTTAGATATGTTATAATTTTAGATTTCTCGGGCATGCATTGACTTAATCGGACTTTCAAAGTTCTGAGAAAATGTAAATGCAAATGTCGGTGTTACTCCTTCAAAATTTTAACTAACTTCTATGAAGGCAGAATTAAACTCTAATATGCATAGTAGAGAATGGTATTCATTGTATTAATATGACATCTGTAACCAGAACATTCATTACAAGATATCCAAAATCAAATTTCCTTTAGGAACAGTCAGTCAACAAAACATCAATTAGATCTTTCTTAACAATAAACAACTCTAAAACGCATTTTTACCGAACAGCTTCGAGTTTAGTGTTCCATATTAATTGGGAAAGTTAATTGCAGCTGGCAATATTCCTAACGTAATAAGAGATGAATGAAATCGTAAAAACGTAATTGTATTCCTAGGTATTTTGCTCAGAGCCTCTTCTTTCGATATTTCATCATAACATCTGTCTGATATAAATATGACAAGAAATATTTGATTACTACAAATATGATAAAAGATTTTGGATTTCTGGAGAGACAGTAAAAAAAAGAACTGGCGGAAGACACATTCAGTCAGTGTTGAAATTTCCCACTCCCCCTAGAGATAAAGTTTATCTTCAAGGTGAAGTCAGGAAGGGCATTTGGCCTTAACTGCTTGTGCCAGAACTAAATTCCTCTTTGAGGCACCCTCCAAGTCCTAAGGAATTGGGGAAAACGTAGGTAAAATCGAATAAAATTGTGCAAGAACCGCCCCCCTGACTGAGTAAGCAGATTGATTAAGCCAAATACTTAATTAACTTAATATCAAATTAATTTTTGATCAACACCACCTTCCGTTCCAAGCATATCCTGATTCTACACAGAAATGCCCTTCAACTACTTTTCAATAAGAATACGTTCGAACAGAGAAGAGCTAAGGTAAGGTGAATTATAGCAGGATGCATGGAGGTACTCATCATCAGGACTACTCTCACTACATTACATTACATACTACATACGTATACTCTAACAAAAGTAGCTCTTCTCAATACTTGTTAACTATAAACTTTGCTTCTTATGAGCAGGACACACAACAATTCGATAAGAGACACACAAAGTAAAGAATACTCATATTTATAATCAAGAGCGGTGTGGCTAATTTTCTTGAACCAGGGAATGGTTTATTAATCCGAACCCTGGAATCTATATGACATCTAAACTGGTGGGTAGAGATATTGAAAAAGGCTGAGAAATATTGATAGGATATTTTTAATGTTAATGTTTTCATATTGACATTGCACAGTTATCCTTATTTAGAATCTAATGATTTCTCCACTCATGCAGCCTGCACTTTGTACATTCACCCCAATGACCCGATCAGCCAGTCGACTGATGTTTACAATTATATCAAGCCGTCATGAACGACACAAATGTTGCAGTCAACAAGGAAGGCCTAAATCTACAAATACATGAAAAACATAACCTACCAACGGTGCTTGCCAAGATTTCAACACAATCAACTTGCTCACCATAAAATGTACATCAGATCAATGCTCAATGTTCATCAAAATTAATTATGTTTACTTGCAGATACTCTCATATTTCAACGAAATAACAGACTGCATTTTTCTCAATCGCTACGCCCTGTCCTTCCTCAGCAAAAGGAATAACAATCCAGCCAAAATTCCATTGGTAACAAAGATCGGCAATCAACCATTCAATTTCCTACTTCGAGACAATCAATTCAGGATAGCAGACAAAAGGCGGCTTTTGGCGTTATCCATTACTCTTTTCAAAGCATGAATACAGCAGAAACCGCCACACAATTTCAGTCAGGAAGACGAAGAAAGCTTTTTAACTCTTCTACTTTTATAGCTGATATCATTTAAATCCATATCAGGTTCTAAATACTACCGTACGAATTCACAAGACCGTACAATGAAATACGCAGCTTATAAGCGCAAGATATATGGGAGAAGTTGCTAAAAAATGTACTGTATATATAGCACACTATGCTAGGAAAACAATTTGGAAAACTCGGAAAAACCAGCTAAAACTAAGAGATCCATGATGTAAAACACAGTGTTTTACACCAAAAACATAGACCTAGGCTTTATAGTAATGGTCCCTAAAACTGAGTGTCTGGGGGCTTTTCCAAAGAAAATTGGTATTGTATTCATTACTGAACTTCATACTGAGGAAGAGATTTAGTTACCCCCCCCTATTATATATTATCATTAATTTGTATCCCCCTACAAGACGATTATCTTTACAAATTATATATTTACACTTGTTCTCCGGGTCTTCCCCATCCCTCTGGTGTTGCATTGCACCCCACAAGGGGGCGTACTCCATTATTTGAGACATGTAATAGGTGTTGTGAGCTAACAGCAGCATCATACAGGGAAACTTTAATCTTTTCACTAGTAGACCAGTTTCCCAATGGACTATCTGTTGGACCTAATGGAGAAGCAAAATTAATTATTACTGACACAATAGCTTTTGATTTTCGGTAGCCTGTCCAATAGTGATAACAAACTTGGTTTTCTTACTATTAATTCTTGATGCTTAAGACACCATGGAGCGTACATATCTGCGAACAAAATAATCTTAGTTGATTTTGTCCGTGCTCATCTGCAAGCTTTACTTCCTGAGGTGAAGAGATAGAATCTGGAATTACATAACGTCAAGAGTTTTCATCATCAAAGTTTTATCCATATTTTCCATTCCATGTTTAACGACAGCTGAAAATTCAATTTCTTGTATTACAGTTACATAATCTGGGCTGTTGTCGTTTTTTAAAGTCTTAAAACTGTATTGAATGCTTGCTTCGTATCAATAAACACATGTAATTCATGCAAATCAAAGAGGAGAAGTCACAAAGTTGTTAGTCCTTCTCACGCTCAACTGAAAATGACATTTCGTTTCAATATGATATTGGAAAGCATATCACAAATATATGTTACGACCTGGAGGGTAGTGCTACAATTCCAACAAGGTGACTCAAAACAGAATTTTTAAAACTACATTCTTTTAGAATCATGCAAAGCAACTCTAAATCATACATAAGTATTCCACCAAACACCAAATGTGTGCAAGGCAATAAAACTATATTGTATTGTGTGCACTTATTGAAATTGGCATAAAAATGTTTACCACTGTAGAAAACGATATTCACAAGGGGGCTGAGCCGCACAAAATTTTTGACAGGTGTAACTGCACACTCCCGAGCCCCCCAACACTACGTCCCTAGTTACGACAGTTCTTCGGACTCATCTCATTTTTACTTTGTTAATAAAATCCCATCAAATATAAGGCTCGTGTTGTTAAAGTGCTTATGCATCGAAAATTTCGAATATACTTTTTAGCTAAAATCGAAACTTCGGTCTTTCCAATGCATGAATATCATATTATTTTTGTTCTTACTGGCGAGAAAGGTGTAGAAATTAGCGTTTGTTTTGAGGCACTAGGTGCGAATTTTGATAGCCATTTCGTGATGTCATAACGAGGATCAAACTGAGTGCATTCTTTAGGCCTATATCAGTTGATAAACAAAGCGTAAGAAAGCTTCTCGTCTTGGCGTGCTACGGCTCATTAAAATAGCAAACAGTGACAGTGAATCGTCATTTTATGATGAATCTACTGATCATCAATTAGAAGATGATGGCAATGATGACCGTGTGCTTGCACAGCCAGGCCTACTACTACTTGTACAACGTGTAGGGTAATAGGTACATACCACGGAGAGCCACTAGCTGACGATTCGGATGCTCAAGATAAAGAAAATGTCGAGGCCAATGACCCCCATGGACTGTTACCACAAACTCTTGAGGCTTGATTTGAGAGGCAAATCCAAGTTCAGGAATGGTGAGTACCAGTATCTATTACGTATTGCAGCTCATACCTTGTCAAATTTTGTAAGCAGTCACTTAGGACCTATAAGCAAAACGTTAAAGCTGTACAACGTGTAGGGTAATGGCTTCTGCGATAGATGAAGTAGAATTTGCATTGATTAGAGTCTTCTAATTTACTCTTTGATCTTCTAAGCCAACTGATCTTTTTCTGATAGAATACAATTTTCTTTTCCAAAACTGGACATCCGGTACAAACAGTATTAGGGCTTGCGAACATTTCTTCCTCCTCCATGGTGTCATCCATTTTTGAACACATCACATATCACGGATAGTCCATGAATGGAATTGAAATACATTGCTATGGCATTATAATTTTCCTTTACTAGTAGGCCATTTCCAATCTACCAACTCAACGTACCTCCCTGCCCTGTTTTCCTCAACGTTGTTAATTGTTGCTACTTGACCAGGGTCTAAAAAACAAACACAGGTAAGTCTCACCTGTCTTTTAGCTCAATCTGTCAGTGACTGTTCAATGGTATCTGCTGTGTCTGCCAACGATAAATCAATCAACAGCATCTGGCATTAGCTTCCTTTTAATTCCAAGTTTGGCAGCGACTTCCTGATTCTTCGTAAAACAGTTTTCATCGAAATGGTCAGAGTAAAGGAAAGACGAGTTGGTGCTGCTCCACTTTGGCCTATGTCTTCGCACAATCCTGACCCAAGCTTGGTGTCTTTTCCTGTCTATTTTCTTGAGTGGAAACGTGTGAACGAATTTCCCCTCTATATGCTGACCATTTGTGTAGCTTATTCCGTTCGGGAGACCAGCCACACAGTGCAGTCCTCCACGACGTTTGCAGGACTTGCTAGAGGAATCCATGCTAACAAGCGATCAAAATTCTTTTGCGTACTCGTTATGACATCATGCGCAGTAGCTAGAATTCGCACTTGAAATGCCAAAATAGCGAAGTTTGAGGGCTCATAACTTTTTTTCTATATGAGTTATGATACTTTAGTTTGTAGCATGATGATCATAGCACAAAGTTGCATTAGAAAATGCAAAAAGTTAAATTTCGAAATTTTGGATGCATAAGCACTTTAAGAAATTTTGTCTTATATAAAAAGAGACTATAATTAGACAGCATAGATGAACTATGGTTAAGAGATAACAATAAAAGCATTAGAGTATTTGAAGAGGATTAGAGAACAAGAGTAAGGGTAAAAAGAGACCGCATAGACAACTGATCCGGTGATATTTAACGTGGATATTCCATGATACAACTATACGACTATTCCATTATATGATTAATCCCAGTGTGATATACCACACGGTTCTACTTATGCTATAGTCATCTTCAGTAGGAGGATAATAGAAGTGAAACATTAACAAATACTAGGGAATCGATCAAAGAGCTTTATTGTCTTAATTTCTGTCACTACTATCCAATGAGGAAAAAGTTTACTTGTTGTTTAGCCAATGTTCTGGATATTGATTAGCCATTAGCCCCCAAATTGCCGTACAATTCGGAGTTAACTTACACCATATGGATTCAGAATGATGGGGATAATGCTGTCCTTGTCATAACACTGTACTGTTGTGTGATTTGAAAATATTTCATGATAGTTTCTTACAACACTTTAAATGCACCCGCTTTACTGGCAGGCATTTTAATTTTCGATCCATCAGTTGAATTATTTCTCGCTCTTTGAATGTTCAACACAACTTTCTAGAAACGGAAGGGCAATCAGGAAAAGGATCAATGAACAAAAGACATGTCAGACAGTCGGGATATGCGATATGCTGTTTTGTTCTTCAGCAATGCACAATAGCAATAGCGTGGCTTGAATAAGAATAATGATCATGTACAGTGTGAATGGTAAGGCTATCTGGTACAACTTTCTTTAATTACAATTATGTACTATCTTCCTTTAATTAAAATTCTGAAATCTGGGACGGCCGGATTGCTTAAACCCTTCTCCCTCTCACTTAATGTCTGAGTTTGTCCTATTTCACGAGAACCACACCCATCATAAGCCTGTACGTACCTGTGAATGATT
The DNA here is from genome assembly GCA_018155075.1 of Cassiopea andromeda. Taxonomy (NCBI): domain Eukaryota; kingdom Metazoa; phylum Cnidaria; class Scyphozoa; order Rhizostomeae; family Cassiopeidae; genus Cassiopea; species Cassiopea andromeda. Next base: position 80,996 of record WIPJ01007024.1, read on the forward strand.
CCTTTAATGCAGTCCATCCGTAAAGGAGAATCTCCATTGAGAAAAACTTGGCGAAATACGAAAAACTGCTAGCGAAATGCGTCAGACATGCGCAGTGACATAGTGAAATACTGATGAGATTTCTAGAGAAAAAAGTCTAACGAAATAAAAGTTGAGTAGAGTTCAAATTTTTTGGCAGTTCGCTTGCGAAATTCTGTCTTAGGGCAATCAGACTTCATTTATCTTAGGCTGTCTGTCAGCAAGCATTCACAAAACACACAAATATGATCACCTAGGTAAACTGGAACTACAGAAAACTGCACTGTGATGAAAAATATGCATTTCAGTCAGGTACAGTAGTGTAGAAGAGGGGGAGCGCAGGGGGCTCCAGTCCCCTAGCTGTGAAGGGTGTTAGCTCCCTAGTTGGGTAATTATCTTAGAAGTCAAGCACTGTATAGTTATTACTTTACACTTTTTTTTTATAAGAAAACCATCGTTTTGCCTGAGCCTTAATCTTCTTAAGTATTCCAGAAGTTGAGCCTGAGATTTTCTTACATTTTTCATAAATTTTAATGACATTAACTGGCTCAATAGTCTACACCAGTGGTCTTCAACCTGGGCGATAGCGCCCACTAGTGGGCGAATTCAGATTTCAGGTGGGAGGTAGCATAATTTCATTTTATATCAAACACATCCACAATGTGTATCTTTAGCATAACGCACCGAATCCTTTACTGGAAACCGATGAAACGAAATGTCACTATCCGCTGTTTTTCTGTTAGTGCAGTTTAAAAAAAGGAATTTCAATCCATTACATTGTTTTGCCTGTCTTATGTAATGTATTTACTTTCGGGATCAAGGTGTATCAACGATGGGGGACTGTTTTGATCACATGTTAGTGGGCTGTGAGAAATTATACTTTTCCAGAACTTACAAAAATGGGCGGTACGTGGGAAAAGGTTGAAAACCACTGGTCTACACTTTCATTATTACTAACTGTATACTTGAAATTGAATTCCACTAAAGTTGTGAAATTGAGCCTCGTGATTTTATTGAGATTTTCTTAAGATTTTGACCATTTGGGCCTCATTTTCTTATAAAAGAATATCATATATAGTAAAAGAATAATTTAGACCTAAAAAGCTGTCATGAAATTGCAAATAAAAATACATGCGTTGTTTACTGAGCAACATTCTCAGTTTCTTATATAACTTGATAGTTGAAATTCTATGTTTCTTATAAAACTGCAAACACGACATGATCCTCCAGCTATCAATTTACTTTTACACCACACTTCGAGGAACGTGTACATAGTATTGTATGTTATTACACTATCTCAGTTGTCTAAAACAGTTTGCTTTACCAAAGTAAAAGAATAGATACGACAGCGCAAAATAGTTCGACAAGGTTGATTTAGAAAGAACTACAGCCTAGCAAGACTGCTAAAATCTCCTTTCTCCCTTCTTTAATCTAAAATTTTGCGACACTCACAACTAGTTTCTATAACTGTTAAGCTTCCTTCGTTAATAAATAGCGAGCAAATTTAAAAGGTCCTCGCAAGACAAATTCATTATTAAAGTGATTTAAGTCTTACAAAAAATCTTCGCTACGAAACTTCGCGGACTGTAAATTGGCAGTCGAAATTTTTCTCGAAAATTGTTTCTCGAGAAATACCTCCCACGGAAAATTCGCTCAGTCTCTTTTCATTGGAGATTCGGCTTAACATCTTTTGTTTATAGAACAGAAGGTGTACCGGTGAAGTGAACATGGGCTATTACAAATATGTTTATCAAATGAAATCACCCGCAAGATTCACCAAATTCTATAATTAAGTTGATGTCTACGTTAGGTAAACCACTGCAAGTAATGGTACAGTCAGAACCATTAACCTACTACGAATGAACAGAATGTCAACAAGCCTCCAACACGGTAATGCTACATTTGCAAACATGACTTACCTTGAAAGGATCCGGGTCTCCAACTCAGCCAGTTCACACGTCAAAACATGAGCAATAATTCAAGGTAATATTTCCACCAATATTAATTGAGTACATATGTAAAAAGCTATGAATCTCAAAGAAATCACATTCACTATGTTGTTCCTCCTTTCTCGCCTTGTTCAACTCCGCAGAAAAGAAATAGCTTACGTGTCAACATTCCATTGTTAGCACAGATTGGTAATAGACCAATCAACTTCCTATTCCCAAACAATCAAATCAAGATGGTAGACAAGAGGCAGGTCGGGCAACTTCAGATTTCGGCCAAAGTATACACGAAATTCAAAATACCACTTAGTGCCCACTTCCATTAAAATTAAACTGAATTCATCATTTGATTTTGTCAATAAGTGAGCAATCGGATGTTTAACTTGTGAGTTAAACTACACAATGCATTTCGTTGCTCTGAAGACCAATAATTCTTATTGCTATTTGTTACTAGGGCAAGGGAGGAAATAGGGGGCTAGGGGTGAATTTTCCTGCGGAGGAGCGCTAATCACCAGTGGGTGTCCAGTCAGTGGTGATTCCTACAAATGTTAACAAGGGGAGCTCTTGGTGCAACCAAATCCATATTTTGGGTGTGAACTAGTTACAACCACGCCCATAATTTCCAAGATGCAGATATGATGCTTTAGTCTTGTACTAGCAAAGTATAACAAATGATTGGAAATGTCTCAATTATCATATAGCAGTAAATAATTAATCATTGCAATACAAAACTTTTTGAACCAAAGTCAATACACTTTGAGAAGCAAGGCAAATTTAAGGTATTTTAGAGGGGAGCTGAGGTACCAAAATCAACAGCAGTGTTAACAAGCGGGGCTCTTCCCCCCTGAGCCCCCAAGAAATAATCCCTCTAGCATCATACTATTCACTCACTGGCGACAGGGGTGATTTCTTGGGGGCTTGCTTGCTTCTAAAATATTTTGTACTGCAATGATTAATTATTCACTGCTGTATTGCAATTGAGACATTTCCAATCGTTTGTTATACTTTATTAGTACTACACTAAAGCTGTCGGGGTTCTCCATATGCGTTGCATGCTTTGCGGACGCCTTCGAAGCGCTCTTTGTTCTTTCATTCATTCACTAACCATTCACACACAGCTGACGCACATCATGCATGAGTA
>WIPJ01007042.1:0-11888 GCA_018155075.1 Cassiopea andromeda
TTGTTCTCTCAGTTCACTTCTCAGTTCTCGCTCGTACGATTCTCAAGTTCCTTTGTTCGAAAAGTCACGATATCAATATTTCCAGGGGGTCATGTTTCCGACACTATCACTGGAAATCTATTATGATAAAGAGAATGTTCAAGAACTTCCCTGTCTTCATGTCTTCTCCCTCTGACCTATTCAGTACATTGAAAACGTTTTCTATATATCGAATACATTGAATACTCCAATACATTAAAAACGTATTCGACAACCATGCTTGCCCTCCTGCTTCCATAGTGATTGGTGACAATAGAGCAGCTTCTGATCTGGTAAATTAAGGTAAAGTTTACCTTACATCCCCCAAAAAAGGTTCTCGTGACGTCCCTGTATGCATGCTTTTAATTACGAGCTCCAAATCACAACTGTGAGGCATAACAATGTCAACGGAGAGGAACTTAAATCCTCTTGGTTAACAAAGAATTTTCAAACGAAAGCCTCGCAGATGATTTTGATCTCGGGTTCCGCAGTCCCTAAAACCACCACTGCTAGATACTTCTGAAGTATAGGAGAGGCACTTAAAGACGTTTGTTGTTCAGTAAAATATTTCTGACATTTAACAAGCTACCCAAGGTGTCTCAGCTGACGAAAGATCGCATTATTGACCGATGTCACTACTCTCGGTTCTCTAACACCTTATCGAGAGAGCAATTGATACACATTCAATCAATCAATTAATCAATCAATCAATCGATCATTCAATCAATTGATCTTTCAATCAATCGATCAATCAAAACATTTAAAGTTGGTACAGAGGTACATGGTATATGCAAATACTAATTAAAACAAACTATTTGACAAATGAGTGTATTAGTCTACAGGAAGTTAGAATAGAATAAAAATACTGCATGTGTAAAAATAATGTATGCGTAGATATGTAGGTACAGTGGTTCATTGGCATGTTTTACAAGAGCATCTAACTCCAGACCATTTGCCTACCCTCTTCTGGAAACTTGCTAAGGTTTTTTCACGTTTTATGCTGTCATCAATGGTGTTCCACAACAGACTACCCCTAAAAGATATTGAATCAAGACCAAAGTTCATTGTCTTGCCTGATTTAAGTTTGCATAAATTTTGTATTCTTAGATTATAAGTAACATGTGTTCTTTCATAAAACTCCCATATAAGTGTGGGGCTCAATTCATTCATGGATTTGAAGATTTCTGTCACGAGTTTCTGCAAGTTGTTAACATGTATGCTATTGTTTCTATTTCGGGTAAGCAATGCTTCAAAGGATGATTCATAATCTTTATATAAGATCTGGAGAGCACGTTTATGAGTTCGGTCAATTTGTTTGTTTGCACCTTTATTACAAAACATCCATATCAAAGGGCAATAATTAAAGTTCAATATAATTACCGCGTTATAAATAGCTTGTGACTGTTTCGTAGAAATGAAATTGTTTAGTCTAGAGAAGGCAGTTATCTTTTTACTTACTTTGCAGCATAGCGTTTCAACATGTTTACTAAACATTAATTTGCTGTCTATTTCTAATCCTAGTAATTTAACGTAATCTGTTGCATTAATTTTCTTTCCCGCAATGTTAAGACCTAGGCGTCTATTTGTTTTCATACCGAGGAACATTAGCTGAAATTTTCTAGGATTGACTACGATACCATTGTTCCTAAACCATTCTAGTAACTTAGTCACTATTTCTTGCAGATCATGTCCACAAGAGAATAAGGTGTTATCATCTGCAAAATTGCATATCTCTGAATCTAAATTGATTAGGCAGGCGTCGTTAATAAGGATGTTAAAAAGCAGGGGGCCTAGTACCGATCCTTGTTGGACCCCACTTTTTTTATCTTTCTTGCAGTACTTCTATGGAGAACCAATCTTTACTCTTTGATAACGGTTATTTAGATAACTATACAATAAAGCTAGACTATTTATGTCTAATCCATATGCTTCTAGTTTTGTTATAAGGAGGTCATGAGGCAAACAGTCGTACGCTTTGTATAGATCCATTAGAATTGTCCCTACCAGACTGGAGCTATCCAAACATCCCCTCCCTTTCTCCAGCAATCTTATCAAAGCATGTTGTGTACTATATCCAGCTCTAAAACCCACATAAGATATTCGAGAGTATCTCATGGAAATATGGACTAATATGTTCTAGTTGGACTCTTTCGTAAACTTTAGACACTGCAGGTAAAACGTTTATAGGTCTATAGTTTTCCATTAAATTTGAGTCATCATTTTTGTAAACAGGGTTAAGTTAAGCTACCTTCATTTCATCTTGAAACTTCTAATCATCGATCGCAGAATTAATGCAGTAGGGTAGATAGGGGCAAATTAATTCTTTTGTTCCTTTTAGAATATCAGTTGGAATATTTCCACTACTAGATTTCTTACCGTCGAGTAGATCTATCTGCTTCATAACCTCAGTTGGGTTCACCTGAGAGAATTTAAAGGTGTTACCATCTACATGTTGCTTGATCACCCTTATTGATGGATGATCCTTGTATTTTTCTATAGCACTCACGACCATTTCCTCTATTACCAGTTGATCAGGGTCTTCCTTAAAATATGGGTCAATATCAAGATTATCCGTGATGTTCATGAAATATTTGCTAAAACATTCTGCAATTTCCTCATCTGTTGAAAGGATCATTTCATTTTCAACCAAAGTGATCTTTTCACTCAATAGGATTTCTATTGGAGAACAGAAGTTTCACAGTTGTCCAAAATTTTCTGTCATCGTCTACTGTTTTTGCCTGCATTGACATAACATGCTGTTTTTTAGCCTGTAAATTTAATTTAAAAACCAAATTCCTTTGATCTTTATATTTTCTAATATCCTCCTCTCGGTTACTCTTGTTGGCAATATTTTTCAACCTGGATCTTCGAGACATAGCTCTACGCAATTCTTTAGTAACATGCGGCTTATTATTAGCCCTAACAATCCTAGCTTTGGTGGGGGCATTTGTCTCGAGTTCATTCACAAACATTGATTCAAGGTTTCTATATACAGATTAGCATTTACAGCCTTCTCAAATTGACATATTCAAATAGAGAAAGAAATATACACTAGTATGGTATTTCTAGACCTAAAAACGGCGGCTGACATTCTGAACAATCGAACCCTGCTAGACAACCTCAACCATTATGGGATCAATGGAAGAATATCAAATTTACGAAACATAACATGCGACCTTCCTCAAGACCTCGGTCCATTGTTGTTTGTCCTATACCGTATTTCTTCTAAAGAGCATCCGGGCACATTTTATACTTTCAATGCTCTTAGGTGGACGCTTTTTCGAGGGCGCGTTTCTCGAGGGTGGGCACTTTTTAGAGGAAATACAGTGTACAAATGACCTACCATGTGCATAAAAATGCGCAAAAGTAACGATGTAGGTTGAGGACACTAGCGTACCGTATATTGCTAAGAGTTTTGAGAATATCATCTATGTTATTAACTCTGAACTGGAAAATATGAAAGAATGGTTTTATGGAAATAAGGTATCATCAAATGCTGTCAAAACAATATCTATGCCTATAAGCACATGCTGAAATCTAGCAAAGCCACAATCCGTCAAATATCTAAGGGCTCTAATGGACAAGAAACTGAAATAGGCAGATCATATATGGTTACTCTCAGGTGCCAAATAAACGTTCACCCCGTTGATTAATTTTTCGATTCTTTTCTAGCCCTCCGGACCTTTTAAGGACCCCCATTTATTAATTTTAAGGAAATTCACTTTCTTTACAAACCCCTCAATTCATTTCCTTTCTTTGTTAGTACTATTTACGCCCAATTTTCATGGCAAAATAGCGCACTGCTGTATATATTTTAGTTTTATGCTCTATGAGAACCTGTCTGTTTTTTGCTCAATGACAACCTGTTCTTTCCGTCCTTGAATAACCATTTAAAGCCTTTTCTCAAATTCCACTCCCCCACTTATTTTGACCCTCTTATTTATTAAATTTCGGAATTTTTCCGACCCCCTGCTTATTAGGACCCCCGTTTATTTGGCACTTGAGTGTAGTGTCATCAAAATTTACTCGTGCTCGTGCCACATTTGGTGCTTTTTTGAACGGAATTCTAGGTTCCGCTGATTAAGCTGGGGAAATGTGAGAAAATACTGCCCTAAGTTCTGGGAAAGTCACAATATAAAGTTGTAGGAGCATTAGCATATTACTTATGTGGTACACTTTTCAAGCTAATACTAAGCCAATTAAGACCAGATTAAGATTGCCAGGAATAACTGAAATGATATACTTAGAAAACTTAATGGAAGTAAAGTTCAACCTGACCTCCATGTAGGGAAAATGAAGGGAACACGTCTAAGTCATGGAATAGGTGATGCTAATGTGACGCTTTTGGTGATATAGGAATTATTTTTGGTGTCATCGCCGAAATCCCTAATCCGATTGAATGCGTTACTATCTGCATAATTGATCACAATAGATTGTACGCTAAGCATTGGTTGCGTCCATTAAAGTATCCTAGTACTTTCCAAAATTAGAGTGAAAGGGGTGAATTTCTGTCGTTTAATATCAATCATGAGTATTGCAATGATCAGCAAAGAAGAGGCAAGTATTCAAGTTTTCCTAGACAAGACAATAAAAAACTATCAAAGCCTCAAAACAAAGTATATGAACAGTTTGGACATAAGGCTTCACTTTTTGGTAGTAAGAAAAAGCATCTTCCTCTGAACTAGGGAACAATTAAAGGCTGAAAGGGAAAGATAAACAAGAATATTCTCTCTCTCTCACTAGGATGGGGCTGAGGGGCAAATTTCCCAAAGCATCAATGCTAAAAATGCCTCAAAAGCTCTTCGAGACAATCTGCTACATGTGAAAATGAGAAATATTATATGACGTGGAAACCCATCACAAAAACAATGACTAGGTAAAACAAAATAGAGTCTATTGGCATATGCAGCATCATCAGTTCGTGCAATAACTTACGGCAAAGAACATGATAAGTAAAGCAATCTACTACTGGATACAGAGTTTTTATTTCCTGATTCTGACTGATCATGGCTATAAAGCAATCTTTAAGTTCTCGTAATCTACTGTCAGAATATCACCTCTTTGGTAAATTCATGACTGGAACTGATTCGGTAAAAAATGCTTTACGTGGTTACAATATCACCTTTCTATGAATAAACATTGTTCGTAAAAACTACTCTAAACATATTTCCAAGAATTTTCCAAAGCATTTCCAAAGCCAAATTATCAAATTTCCAAAACCATTAAATATATTTTCTTTCGCATTCTGAAACCCCATAAAAATAGAAAAAAGTAATTTTAAATGGGAATTTTATGATTTTTTGGTGGATTATGGTTTACATTAAAAATAGTAAAATGAACAAACATGACATATACGGTGTTTAATATAACATAACATATAACATAACATATACATAACATAATATAACATATACGAAACTAAGTCATACCCATTTTGGGACGTTCTAGAATATTCCCAAACAAAAATCTAAACATTTTCCATAGCAATTTTGAAAAAAACTTCACATCTAATACAATAAAAAGAAATCGTTCGAAAACAATTGGTATATGCATGTTTAATATGTTATAAGTGGGCTATGAAATCATAGTATGTTCAAGTATAGTCCCATACAACTTCTAATAAACTCGTCTCTGGCTAAGTTTATCTCATGTGAAAATATTTATTGCAATACTTCATTCCAACATGCAAAAAACAGAGTTTTAGATAGTTCTATACTATCCTTCAAAATAGAGAACTGTACCAGCGAAAAATTTCCATTCACAGTCCATGATACGTCAATCCTGTGTGGACTCTGTTGCTGTCATAGTAAGAAATGGTAAATCAACATGACTTCTAACTGAACCACCAAACATTGTGAACACCAGCTGACTGATCGGCGCTACATAACTCCCCCACGGTTGATAAATCGTGCATTGAAAGTAATTCCATTTATACTTTGTAGGCATTCTCTCTTCATGTAACCTTCTACCATGGAATCCACGAGGACGAAAGATATTTTCACAAGCAACTGAGTATTTTGTGAAAGCTTTCATCCAGAGAGGCTGTTCTAACCATGCCAGTCCATCCTCACTACTTTCGTCCTTAAATTTCAATGAAGAAGGGAGCTTAATGTTTTTCCAGGGCCCTACTATTTTCAAAGCAACGAGCCAAGCTCTCCTATTAACCATTATGGTCAGTGCATCATGGTCAGAGAAGGAATTATCGTAGTTAGTTTCATTCCTATGGGGAGTAGAACGCGTATAAAGTTTCTCATCATCCATTAAGCAGATGATTGTATTCCCTCTCACCCGTGGTTTTGAGACGAAGCTTGCCGTAAACTCAACTGCCTTACATTCATCTTCACTGGTATCCCCATCGTCGTCATCATAGCTCTTTCCTTCAAACCCTTTTGGATTAGGCCCCAGTACAATTGCGCCATACAAACCAATAATCTCCTTATTTGTCAGTATCTTCGAAGACCTACAGTGCCTCGTAAAGCTCTCTATTCTCATCGATGGAAATCTGATGTGATAAAGAGCATCTCCTAGAACTTCCCTCTTTTTCATTTTTTCTCCATTTGACCTCTTCAGTTTTACTTGATATGTACACCATTTATCGACAGCAAGGAAAAGCTCAAGTTCACTGATGTTCAACATGTCTTGTTTGAGTATTACTTTCAACGCTGGCTGCTTTAGCATTAAGAATCTCTCAGTCATTATCAATACTGTGATGTCTCTTCGGATTACATTAAGGCACTCCTCAACCATGCCATCTTCTTCCAATGTTGTTGAAACTTCAAGTGCATCCAAACAATTGTCAATGTCCACTATTGATTTAATGAAATTTGAAAAAGGCCGAGTCTCCATTATCATGTACTTCCTTCTAAGGTATGACAATTGCCGAACATTATCCCATGTCACTTTGGCAGACTTCTTGTAAATGATTGAAAGGAATTCTAAAAAGTCTTCTGGCTTTTCACAATCTACAATTTCGATTTCCTCCTCATTGTCTGCCCAAGGGCCATTAAACATGGCACAGAAAACTTCACTGGCATATGAAAGAACAAACTTGTGCGCATGGAATTTCTCTCCATTTACAGCGAATTTTATGTCACTCATCAGATCATTATTAAGTAAAATGCTGATTCGATCATCCATTGGCGTCTTCAAAATGTGATCTTTGTCCGTCTTCGACTCCGTCTCAAGAAAGACCTTTGCATCTCTTTCCACTCCCTCAGCCATGCTATATGGTGATAAAAAGTAAAAATATATCGCATTATTTAACATACCCATTGGGAGAAACCACGCACAGCGACAAAAAAGCCAGCCCCATAGACCATTTCAGAGTTCGCCACGACATATTCCAAGTGGGGGCAAGCACTGCGTGGCTCCTCCTCAAGTTGCTAATGGCCGACTGCAAAGGTAAGTAGTTTACGAGAAGAAATTCGTAAATTAAGTCATATTAGATGCAAAACTGTAAAAAATTGTCAAGATTGCTGAAAATTGTACACTATTTGGGTGCTAATACAGTTTTGTACCATCTCCATGCCTGCCATGTTGGCAGTTACTAAACATGGAGTGTGTGTGGGTGTAATCGCAACATTTTTGGTCAATTTCATAATGGCAGACATGGAGGTGGCACGAAACTGTATTAGCGCCCGCTTTTTGGTGTTATTTTACCACAATTTAGTTGAATTTCGTGTTTTCCTTGGATATTAAATCAAGAAGAGTTTTCGGTTAATTTAGTTGGGCCTAAGCGATTCACGCGTTAACAGCAATATTTGCCCCGTCTTACTTTGTATTAAAGCCGTATTGTTGTGAAAAACTTGGGAGAAGTTTCTACATGGTGAACATAAATTTGAACATAAACATGAACACTGTAGGGGGAGCAAAGCAGAGTAGTATTTAATATGATATTTGTCTATGTTTAAACCATTTCATATATAAAAATGCATAGCAATGGAGGAAACTAACGATGTAACGAATGAATGGTTCATTATTTATTGGGTTACTAGAAAAATCAAATTGCGCTATATGAAGTAACTTATCTAAAGACTTATAATTTGATTCTAATTGAATTGCCTTGTGCACAAGTCCATATTGTTTCACTAACAATTTCCAGGTAAAACAACATCAATTCAAGTCTTCAAAATCCTAGAATTTTTCAAACATTCCATGTTCCATATTGGTTTCTTACCTTAGCAATTTTGACACTTTTTTATCTGAACCAAAGGTTCTTGTACAAAGTTGCTTCACTGGGGGGCATTGCTAAAGAGCTTGGACTTGGTGCTTTATCTGTATTGATTTTTAAACTTCCTATCTGCTACGATTTCCTTATCTAAATCTACATATTGTTGAGAACTGCCAGTCTTTGCAGACGGTCCCCAAGCTTGTGTCTTCATAACAATATAAATAATTTCCTGCAATTCTGCATCTAAAATAATTTAATCTACAAACGTCTTCTCGAACATTGCCTACCTTCGCACTTCGCCATTAACAACTTGCGGAGGAGAGTTTACCCCACTTGGAAAATGGCGTCGTGAACTCCGAAATGGTCCATTGCCCTGTTTCTCAACCCTTTTCTTGCTGTCCCCCCTTTGCTAAAATACAATGAAAGCGATCTCCCCTCATCAAATAAACCTGACACTATGCATGTGCAGGGCAGTAGACAGCTTAGCTGGATTGGGGGTAAATATGTAGAAGCCTCATTAGCAGGCAGATAACCTGCCTGCCATATGCTCTCAGGTGCTGTAGAAACTTTTCAGCGTCCCCACGCTGACTATCAGCTGGTTCAGGGATTTAGTTGTTACAGTGCCAAGAGAACTCTCAGAGAGACACCAATTTGTATCCAGTTACTCTTCATGAAAATATTTCTCTAAAGCTGTCTACTTGAAGCCAATGTTACCATTTCCTCTCTCTAATTTTGTCTCTCTCATGATTCTTATCCAATCTGATTTGTTTTTCTCTATCTACTCCAATCTCTCTCTCCTCTCTTTTTCATAGGTAACTTACACAGAATCTATAAATTACTACCAATCAAATTTAAGAATAACAGGATACGGAATTTACGTAAATATGGTTAATAAACAACTTGGAAAAACAACTCTTAAACGTAAATATGACTAATGTAAGGCTATACTTGAATGAAACATATAGTAAACACGATATTAGTGCATATCACAACCACTACTCATACATGACGTGCGTCAGCTGTGTGTGAATAGTTAGTGAATGAATGAAAGAAGAAAGAGCGCTGCGAAGGCGTCCGCAAAGCATGCAACGTATATGGAAAACCCCGACAGGTGCCAAATAATGTCCCCCCGGTTATTAATTTCTCGACTTTTTTCGAACTCCCCGTTTATTCAATTTAATGAAATTGACTTTTCTGGAACCCCTTATTGTATTTCCTTTCTGTGCTAGTAATTTTCACGCCTACTATTCAAGGCAAAGTAGAGTGCTTCTGTACATATTTTAGTTTTATGCTTTATGACAACCCGTTTTTTTCTTTCCGTCCTTGCATAATCATTTAAAGGCTTTTCTCAAATTACAATCCCCGCTAATTTTGACCCCCGTTTATTAAATTTCGACCGGTGTGATGGCCGAGTGGTTAGAACGTCTACCTGACAATCGGAAGGTCGCAGGTTCCAGTCCTGGCCCAGTCACAACAAAGACTTTAAAATGGCACTCACTGCCTTCTCGTCTGGCGCTCGATAAATGAGAAACGAGTGGGGAAGTTAAACACGCGGAGCTACCAGTGAACCACCCCCCCGCTGTAGTCCTCACTGCATTCCCAGACGCGTGGCCTAGGGCTATGGAAACGGAGATAGGCGGCGCCCTATGCTCTTTGACTTTGACTATGCCCTATGGACTTTGACTTTTTTTCTGACCTAGTAAATTTCGGAAATTTTTCCAACTTCCCCCGTCTATTAGGACTCCCGTTTATTTGCCACTTGTGAGTAGTTTCTGGTAGATTGCTTGAAGCAGGTAGATGAATTGTTGTATGTGAACATGTTCCCAAATAAAAACACGTCCTGTAACTATGATTGACGTTTATTGTGTTGACTCACAAAGCATGCTTAAATTCCCCTACTCTATCCTACAAATGGAAACTCCTCCTACAACCTACAGTATCTGTTAAAGAATGCATGTGTTCATCACATACAGTCAGTGGCGGCTCGTGGTATTTTTCGCTGGGGGGGCAAGTCTTTGAAAAACTGGGTGTGGTCGAAATATCTTAGGGAGCCACACCCAAAAAATGACATTGGATAGCATTACCTCCAGATAGCAAAATACACGTTTTCTTTTCAAATAAGAAATAAATTATCTGGCTTTAAACTGGAAGGTTTTTTAATATTTTGTCGAATGAAGCCTGAAATTTTTCTAAAATATAGAGAATTCTGGTGATAAAAATAACCCAGCTTAGGCAATTATGATTCAAGAAAAGGATGTTCAGGTTTTTTGAGGCATATAATGGATGCTAATTCCACTTTCTTTCTAGTTTTATAAAACATTTACTTACAAAAACAACTCTTTAAAGTTACTGTTTGAAACTCAGCCTGCCTGTTTCTTAACTTTTGCCTACTTTCAGCCTCATGTCTCTTTTGGACATGTTTCTCATAAAAATGAATGTAATCAGAAAAATGATAAGAGACTTTATTGCTTAAATCTGCTTCAAGAATAACAGCCATCAAAAGCTATTATTTTCTCTTCTGCTGTTTAAGGAAATAATCATTTCAGGCAGATAATTTTTTGAAAAAATATGTTGTAATAAGTATGCATTCTATGAACACTAAATAGTATAAATTGTCTAGAATGATATACTTTTGTCCCAAAAATCCAAAGAGAATCTAGGTGATGTAAGCAGAAACTATCAAGTATAATATGTTGGTTTGCAATTTTAAAAATGCATAGGGGCTCTTGAGCTACTGAAAAAGACATTTAGCTCTTCTATTCTTGAGCTGGGCAAACACATTAATCACATTTTGATTGAATTCAATTGAGAGCCAAAGCATTGATTCTATCCTCAGAGAACTCTCTTTAGCAGTAGTGGCTGGTGAAATTTTCTCTTGGGGGTGGGGGAAGTGTCCAAAAGTTGGGCATGGTCCAAATATTTTGGTGAGCCACAACCTAAATACTGCCATGACTTTTTCTGACCTATAGTGGATAAATAGGGTAGGGGGAGGAGGCATATTGCAATCATCTTGTTCCCTTAAGCATTCATTCTGAGGGTTGTGATAAAATAAAAAAATTAAAACCTATGCATCTTTCATGATAATACTTTTAAGAGAATACTGTTAATGCAAGCAGATATAGGAAGTATCAAAGTTTTTTCTCCCAATGCCTTGATTTTCTTTCAATTTTAGAGGTCTTTGATTAAACAAAATGAGGGACTTAGCTCTGATATTTCTAAGTTGTGGAAAACATCAATTACAGTTTGGTTGAGGCCTGATCTAAAGCAATTTTGGCTAAAATGTTCAATATTTTTTCAGACATTGGATTTTCCAATTTAACTTTTTACTCTCAAAGGACTAAAAAATCCTGTTCATTCAAAAGAGTTAAATGGAATTGTGATGATGACCCTTAGAAACAGACCAGTCTCAGAGAAATTAGACTGGATTTTACAAGTTGGGGGTAATGGAACTGCTTTATGCCATAGAGGAATTTGAATGTAGACAGCATTAAGGAAAAGAAATTATTCATAGTATTTTATACACCTAAAAACTAGAAAAGAATCACTCTCAAAAGGTGTTTGAGCTAAGATATCCACTGAATTCAACCCTGAGAAATATTGTGACAATACACCATCAAAAACTTCAATATCACAGATATTTCCTCTCAAAGGTTTCAAACATAATTAAGAATTCTATTCAAATGGCTAAACAATTTGATGG
>WIPJ01007058.1:0-11445 GCA_018155075.1 Cassiopea andromeda
TTGCATTCCATATTGTTGCGCTTTGTGATGCTCGTGGTGTGCTGTTTTGGTGGTGCTTGTCCCCCAAAACAAAACGAGGCTGTACTAAAACGAGTCTCTGGAACACAGAATATGGGTGTAGAACCTATCCCAGAACCATGAACAATAAGGTCCAGTTGGTCCGACTTTTATTATTGACTTGAAATTCGATATTCCAGACTTCAGTGAAGACTCAAGCACGTCATTCACTTTGTTTTGTTGAGTTTATAAAAAAGTTAACACCGCACACGTTTCTCTCAATCTGTTGAAACTCACAAGGTTGGGGTATTTCCAACATGGGTGTGGCATTAAGTGTAAGGTTTGATAACCTTAATTCGCTGAAATTCATTACCTGCTAAGTTCAATATCTGACTTCATCCCAAAAATAGACAGATGACAACGGAAATAGTGTTAGACGGAAGGGAACAGATTTCCCTGAATTTCCCCGCTAACTCCCTGACATTTATATAAAGAAATGGATTTTCCTGGACATTTCTATAAAGAATGGATTTTCCTTGACATTTATATAAAGAATGGATTTTCTTTGTCATTTCCTTCATTTCCCTGAAATGCCAGAGACCCTGTAGAATCCTACCAAATATGGTACAATGAGGTCCCATTTCAACTTTCTGTGTGAGATTTTGATGTAAGGACACCTTTATAGAGCAACAAAATACTTGAGTATTTATTTTAATCAGTGAAATAATGAGATCACAACATATGAGAAAGATTTCTTCATGCAAGCATTTATGGCATTTTGTTGCTTTCTGTGACATTTTATAACAAAATGTCAAAAATTGAAATTTTAAAACGGTAGTTTTACGACAGAGTGGGAAGTTTGCATTCAGCAAGTTCATACAAGCTTTACCACCTTAAATGGTGAGATATTTTCCCTCGAACATCGTTATGCAGGAGTACGTTGCGGTAACATTTTGTCAACCCCGCGAGTGCTATATTAAATAATCACCCCGATGCAATGTTAGCATGACTTGCTAACATGCTAGTCAATGCCTTTAATGGAAAAGGTAGCTAATACTTACCAAGCCCTTCATCAGTACTTGTGACCATTCGTGTTGAGGGTTGCCACCCGGCTTTGTTGCTAAAGTATTTTCACCATTTATGCAACTATAAATGTGTTTTATCTATAAATGTGTTTGAGTAGCTTTCTCATGGTTTTCAATCTTTGGATGACAGACTGCGACGAGAAGTTGATTGTTCAGTTTCATCTAAGACAAGGCGTCAAATTTGTTGCTATGGCAAATGTGTAATGGAGAAATTGTGTGGAAAGGAGGTCCAAGCCAAATGGCCTTCAACAAAGTACTTAGCGTAATACACGTTCTCTTTGTACGAAAACCGCCATTTTGCCTCATCCTCAATTTTCTTAACTTTTCCTACAATTGAGCCTGAGATTTTCTTAACTTCTTCTGAAATACACTTGCTAAAATGGGCTAGGCACTCGATTTTAATATTGTATACTTGAATTTTATTTTCATCATTAAAATTTTGAATGCAGTAATGACTATATAGATTTTTGCCCAAAAAACGCATTTAAGTTGACAACTTGAGCTTCATTTTCTTATAAATTCTTATCTTATAAAACAAAAACGTGTAGCTCTACTAAGTCCCCTCTGTAATATAAACACAATGTCGCCTCTCCTCCTTTCAAATAATATATGAAAATAAGCATAATCCACCTTCTCTCAAGGAAGTAAATGATTGAATGGACCATTGGTGGGTTTGGAGACTACATGGCCCAGGACCGAGATCATATGTGGGGCACTTTGTTTGAAAATTGTTTTTGAACCAAGAGTATTCTTCAAGTTCTTTTTCCTTAAAGTTGTTATCCTTTACGGCTGCACCCTGCATATTCAATTGTCACGGATCACTATGAAGGCAGAAATGCAAGCAGGCTTTCCAATGACTCTCAATGTATTGCACATTCTCTCGTATCCAGTATCCCCAATGGATAGGTTCCATCATGGTTGCATTCATGGATTGAAAGATAATTTCTGCAAACTTTCCTTTCCTACTCTTATTCAAATGGCCAATATAAGAATTTTCACAGTAGACCAAAACAGTGTTTTGGCGGACATTTTCTTGTGTTGGAATGGTCCAAAAACTCAGCGTAGCTTATTAGTTTATGCAATCAAGTAGAAAGCACAAGTACGAGAAACACTGACCTAATTTACTTTTGCATTAAATTCAAGCTCAATCCTCAAAACTAAATGATTTGCAATTTCCAAGAAAATTTTATCATTACCACAAACATTTACCAACTCTCCAATGGATAGAAGTCACATGTGACAACCCCAATGTTTGCTTGTCAATAGGAAAAATAGACAATGACAGTTCTATGGGGGGCAAGAGAGGCCACGTTCACCCAGAATGTTAATAGGTCCCTTTGTTGGTCCCCCACTTTTTTAGAACGTTATAAGTTTTTGAAGCATGAATATAGTGTTTACTGCAAATACTAACGAATTAGGAAGATGTACAAGGAATACACAGGATACTTTTAGAACAGTGGTGGGCAAACATTTCAGAGCAAAGGCCACATTCACAGATCCCCAGTTTTAAAGGACCGCACATAAGGTGACCACTGGTTTCTACCTATGAAAACTGAGGTTGATTTGTCTTGCAAATGCAGGCACTTCAACAACTGATTGATCAATATAGATGTAGAAGTCCAATTCAGAGTTTAGACCCCCTTACATTTCGCAGATTTTTGGCGATTGATTACATCTCATGTGGGAAACCATAGCCATTGTGCTTGTTTGGAAAACATTGCTCACATTTCCCCAAGATTATCAATATATTTTGGGTGTCTTGAGGAAGCGAAATTAACTGAATAATTCCGCGTGTTGTAATTTTGAAGTACATATATATATCAATAAAGAAAACAAATTACACGAACAACATACACAAAATAAGTCCATACACAAAATAAGTCCATATACAAAATAAGTCCAAGAGTTCTCAATTCAATGCTCCCTCGATGCACAATGTTTAACGTTAATGTTCTTCTCTTTTCGTGTTCTCAAAACTCTTCGTTCGCAACTGTGTTCTCAACACAACTCCCCTTCTCGTAGCTTGAAACTCCTCTCATCAATGCGCATGCTCCATATCACATGAGCAATTCAATTCAAGTCACAACACACTTTGGTCCTCCCAAAAGGTTGGCTTGCAAATTATTTGGGGGTATGAAAATGCCATATAATTCAAAATGAAATTAAAATGTTATAAGCAATTGTCCACTGATTCATCTACTGGTTCATCAACTACAAACTTTATGTCTGGTTCAATCGTAGTTACAGTTTGATCTTGGTAGCCTCCTTCAATGCCAACTGCATTTTTTTTTTCTCCGAAATCTACTGGATATAATCTGGATATAATCGCAATAGCGGTCTTCTAATTGTACTAGTTTTTTCTCGACATTTGTTTATCCTTACAATTGCACTGCGAATTTCTCCATCACTGCTTCTCAATAAGTTCTCAATCCGTCCTAAGATCCATCTCTGAGGTGGCATTTTATCTTCGAACACTGTAACAACATCCCCAACGTTTATTTTATCTGCTTTCCTTTTCCTCGTACATCGTTGATGCTCTTTGAGTTCGGTAAGGTATTCCCTTCTAAATCTGGATCTAAAATGGTCCAATACAGTTTTTAAATATTTCACTCTTCTCGCGAAACTATGTGGCATTTCAAATAACAACTGAATTTCTCATATCCTCAATTGGGCTTGGTCGATCTAACATTCGTTTACCAATCATTAAATGGGATGGTGTAAGTATTTCTCCTAGCTCTTTATCACTATAAGTCAATGGGCGTGAGTTTAGGACCCCTTCAACCTTCGTTACAATCGCAGAAAATTTCTCATATGTATGTTTAGAATTTTCTCAAGGTTTTACGTAAGCATCTTTTAACCGATCGTACATGTCTTTCAAAAAATCCTCCACTCCAAGGACATGACTCTACATTAAAATCCCATCTTATTCTGCTCCTTCTTAAATTGCTCAGTATATGCTTGTTCTTAAATGTTGTACCGTTGTCACTTATAATATATGCAGGTACACGTCTTCTAGCTTGAAATCTATTCAACGCGTTCACTAAACTAGGACCCCCTACATCGGGGACAAGTTCTAACTGTACTGCATGTGTGTTGGCACATCTTACTGGCAATATATACGCTTTATGTGTTTCATCTCGATTTCCATACAAACACTGGTCCAGCAAAGTCGATACCAATATTTGTAAATCACTCAGTCTGAATTTAGGCAAGGGGGCGGTCTTGGAGCTTGATAGCTCCTCCCTTCATATCGCACACATACCTGGCATTTCGCAATAATTTTCCGCACATA
Organism: Cassiopea andromeda; assembly: GCA_018155075.1. Classification (NCBI taxonomy): domain Eukaryota; kingdom Metazoa; phylum Cnidaria; class Scyphozoa; order Rhizostomeae; family Cassiopeidae; genus Cassiopea; species Cassiopea andromeda. The sequence goes on from WIPJ01007058.1 coordinate 4,375, forward strand.
TTGTCTACCATTACTATGCAAAATTGCGATCTTAACTGAACTAACGTCTCTTTTATCTCATCATGCTTTACGAGTTCGTGTGAGTCTAAAATTACCAAATTTACAAAATCTCTATCCCTCGGAATCAATATTGGAAACCGCGTTTCGTAGGGCAAATTAACGTTTTCAGTTCTCCCTTTGCATCTCAAAATTCCGTTTTTATCTTCAAATAAACCCAAGTTTCGCGATAAATCCTTGTAATTTGCAATGTTCTTACCAATAAATTCAGCGCAGCGTCTGTTTCGTCAGTTGTTAAATCGCCCTTCATGGGCTCTTCATTATAAATTTTCGCCTTGATATTGTAAATAAACCTCAATGTGAATCCAATTCCTCGCAAAAAATTGAATCTAGAAATATCTATCAATGAATAAATATCGATTTGCGTTTTGGCGTTTACTCTTAACACGTTGGCTCTTTCACAATCATGTCCTACGTTAATGTAATCATCATGACGAGTTTTAATAAATGTTTTGTGCATTTTCTCCATTTTTAAAATCCAAGAACGTAAAATTTGAGAATCCGACAAACAAATTATGTCCCGTATCTCAATATTACTCTGAATGGCTTCTTTAACGTTCGAAATTAAACGAGTTAAAATCAGCGAATTCGAAAGTTCCAATTTTGTTATAGTCTGACCTGCAATTGTTGAAACCTTTGTTTTCGCAGCAACTAATGATACAATTACGTCTCCTGTTTTTAACCTGTAAACAATGTAAATACAAGATCCGTAGGCTTTCATCGAAGCGTCAGAAAACCCATGTACTTCCATTGAAGTTATAAGTTCTTGCGATTCACGACTTGAAACATAATGTGTGTTGATTTCAATGTTTCTACAAGATATTAAATCAGAAATAGTTATCTCAAAGTTCTCCTTTATAGCATCCAATACTTGCTCAATGTTATTTTCCACAATCGTAATTTTATCTGTTAAATCTTAACTATTTGATTTCAATTTTCTTAGATTTAAACCAGAATCGATAAAGCACTCTTTTAACTTACTATTTTGTGCAAAAGCTTCTTCCTCACTATCAAAACTCGATATGAAATCGTCACAATAAATAAACTTAATTACATTGTCTACAAATTCCTCATTTTCATATCGGTACTTCTCTAAATTATGTTGAAATTGTAACGTTTAGTAAATATGGGCTGCAAAAAGCTCCAAACATAACACGAGTGAAAAGATAAATCTCAAGTTTAGGTTCTGAACTCTCACTGTTATCAACCCAATAAAAATCTTAGAAAATTCCTCTTCTCTGGCGTAATCGAAATATTCAAAAAAGCTTTCTCCATGTCTGATATTATTCTGACTCTTTGAAGCTGGAAATGCAATAAAATATCCATCAGATTAGCAGTAATGAGGGCCCCGCATTCATGCAATCATTCAAACTAAGGCCTTCAGGAGTTTTAGCAGAAGCATCAAATGCCACTCTAATTTTTGTTGTCTCGTTGTTTTCTCTAATTATAGCTTTGTGAGGGAGATAGCAAACATTCCCAACCTCAACAGGCTCGGAGTCATTTACCATTTCAATTATTAAACTCTCTAAGTGGGTGTTAATTACCTGATGATACTCTGCAGCAAGTGAAGGGTTACTCTTCAATTTTCTCATTAAGTTTGTTAGTCTCATTCTAGACAAAGCATAATTATCAGGAAGTATTGCATGCTCATCTTTAAAGGGTATTTTAACCGCATAACTCCCGCTCTCAAAATTAATTTCTGATTCAAATTCATCTTCTATTGCAATACGTCTATCACAACCTGCATTTTCAGTTTCCCAAAATTTGTGCAATTCATTCACAGCGGGGGTCTACTTCTCTATTACGTAGTTCAACATCAACTCTTAAAAATGAGATTTTTCGTTGCTGTATATGCCTTCTACAGGAGCTGAAAAAACCCAGCCAAGCTTGGTTTTCATGGCAACTGGGCCATTCCCATTACCTCTAAATATCCCCTCTTCAACAATTAACCAAAAATTAACAGAACCTAACAATACATCTACTCGCTTGTCTACGCTCAATTTGTCTCCAAATGCATAATCTGCTAGTTGCAAGTCTCTCAAATGCTCGTATTTCTCCACGGCTATATTCATAACTTGATTCGTAATTGGTGAGCAACTATTCGGAACTACGTACGCATATATGTATATCTCTCCATTCAGTCTAACGATTTTACAGCAATCTGCACGATTTCGAACGTTAGCGCTGAACGTTCTCACGTTTGATTCTATCTGATCATATACATTTCGTAATCCATTCTAATCTGAGATGTTTCTAACTGTCTTCATTTCATCAAATATTTGCATGTGACTTGAAATTATTACTTGTTTATTTCCAATCCGATCACAAAGCATCTCTGCGGCTTCTTCGTATTTTTCACTCGTTGCTGCTAATCCGCGAGTGCGCCGGCGGCATTTCCATACAAATATGACTTGAAATGATTAAACTTTTGAACGTTATCTAAATCTTGACTGTCATGTATTGTCGACGAAAATGATTCCCAAAATGCTCCCCAATCTGTGGTATTTCCTCCAAGTTGTTACAATTGCAAATACGGTAGCTTAACTGTTCGTGATTTCGTGGTGGGGGCAATGTGTTCTGTTCTGTGCGTGTTCTCTCTCAACTTGGAATCGATTTTCGCAATTGTAACTCTATGACGTGACGCAAATTTCCAGTTCTCTACAACAGAATTCTCAATATCCTCCTCTTTGATTAATTCTAATATTTCAGAATCTAATCCAAGATAAGTCCAAGTGTTTTCACTCAATGCTTCCTCAAAGCGTAATGTTCAATGTTAATGTTCTTCTCTCTTCGTGTTCTCAAAACTCTTCCTTCGTCACTGTGGTTTCAACACAGCTCCCTTTCTCGAGACTCGTCTCATCAATGCGTACGTTCCATATCACATGCGCAATTCAATTCAAAACAGTGCTGAAAAGTGCAGGTTTGAGGGCTTTTCTCCAGGTAAAGCCAACAAGAACGTCGGAAAACGCCCAATTGCAGTATAGCATGTATTCATCATTGATATTCATGCTGAGAAGGAGAGGCTGATCCTTCAACTTGATTTCATCATATTTTGAAGATTTAGAACAAAAGGAAAAGATTGCGTCATGCTTTCTTTATTGAAAAGAAGCTAACATTACTGTTCTGATGAATAGGTTGAGCCGATTCGAAGTAAATACAAAAAGGATATACATAAACTGAACTAATTGATAAAATAATAAGTAAAACATATGTTCGAAAATCTTTGTACGCCTATTTGCGAACTTCAAAGCCCTTCGATCTTGTTGTCGAATGATTGCAATTTGTTTTCCTTGAGTTCCTCTGAACTCTGACTCAAGTCAACCACTAGCTTAAAAACAATCTAACCGAATCTAATCTAACGAGGAGCAAGTGCTGCAAATATAAAGAAACGCCAAGAGAAGGAAGTCACAACTTACCGCGGGATTGCGCGGGCAACCGAATGCATGGGTTGTCATTTCCTTCACAATAATTACAGACAAAGCAATCTCACGCTCATATACCAAGAAAAAGACAGTCTACCTAAAATGAAAGCTACCTGAATTGCAATCAGGATGTAAAAGTAACACTGTCTTTACAATGATCGTAATCTACGCACTATCTTTGGAGTGAGAAAGCAAATCCAAGAATTTCAATTCCTACAACTCGCGCCAATTCTGAAAAGTTGTTGCCAGGCAGCAAAAATTACTTGGAGGGTCGCATGTGGTCCGCGGGCCGTAGTTTGCACACCTCTGTTCTAACCTGTTACTGTACGTTAACGTATACAAAACGTCTCTCTGGCTTTCCTTGTGTCTTTTGGCTTTGCATTTAAGCAACAACATAGTACATTTATAAATGGTAATGGAGATCATGCGTTTGGATTTTCCGATATGTCATCGTCCTGTGCTTTCATTTCTTTGTCATTTTGCCCGCTCTCCTTCACTTTTGCTCTTTCATTTACACAGCCTATTCGTGTTGAAAGGTGAAAATCTTCTTTGTTTCCAAAATACAAAGCCGGGTGAATTAACAAGGTCCGGGGGTGTCGGAAATAATCTAGAAATATCAGCAATTATCGAGAATAATAAGAAATGGAAAAAGTTAAAATATATTTGCAATAATCGAAATCGAATGAAAAGATTCGAAAAAATTGAAAAATATTTTGAAAAATAATAAGCAAGGTGAGGGAAGCTAATTATATGGCACTTGATAGTATCCAGGAGTTTTGAACGAGAACATTATATCGTCTTGCTTAAATTCCCTAGATACTATCAAGTACCATATATTTAGCCTCCCTCACCTTGCTTAATATTTTTCAAACTATTTTTGCAACTTTTTCCATGTTTTATTATTCTCAATAATTGCTTATATTTCTCGATTATTTCCGACACACTAAGACCTTGCTAGGTTACCCTGCTTTGTATTTTAGAATCAAAGAAGGTGGTCACCAACTGAACACTGCATGTCCTTTCTTTGTCAGTACTATTCACGCCCATTTTTAAAGCCACTTTAATACATTCACTTTTAAAGTCACTTTAATACATTCACTTTTAAAGGAGTGATAAAGATAAGAATTATTCAAGATCTATTCAAAATTCTCTATTTTTTCACTCCTTCACTGCCAACACGCCATTATGACTTTCTTAGCAATGGGTTTTCAAGTTCCGATAATTTCCGCATGCATTTTATTGCAAAATGAAAAAGTTGCTTTTACACCCGAAATATTAATAGATCATAGACAGCAACAGTAAGATAGACTTTTGAAGAGATGCCCAAAGCACACATGTGACATATTATACTTAGATAATTGAAATTCTTTGTAGCTGGGACGCATTTGAACCTATTGACTCTCTTAAGTCTCATGAATGCAATATTCTGCTTTCTTAACTTATTGAATTATTAAGTAATCATTTCCTATGCACCACTTTCTTTTATGAAAAATAAGCAATCTATTTCATAGGAATAAATCACAGCTCTAAAGTTAAAAGGTGTTTTGCTGAGAGCTATAGAGCGATATTCTTAAAAGTGTTCCAGGGGGGCTTAGCCCCCTTTACGCATATTATGCGTTGTGGTGGTATATATCCTTTTCAAGTTTTTAGATTTCTCTTCTCTATTCTATTTTATGGATCGAAGCGTCTGAAATTACTAATTTAATGAGCCATTGTCTATCAAGAAAGGTGCCTCTCTATATTAAGAAGCGAGCATTTCTAAGATCTAAAACATTACCTCATAAAAGTTTTCCAGGGGCTTTGCCTTCAGACCCCCAACATCCTTTCCACTCACTCCTCACTAGGTTGCAGAGCCCAAAGGAGACATATGACATATTATGTTTAGATCATTTGAATTACGGAACGTGGGACGAATTTGAGCCAATCGACTTTCTTAGGTCTCATGAATGCATTATTCAGAGTTTTTAGTTTGTGAGTTGTCGAGTACTCATTTTTTATAAACAACTTTCTTCTATGAAAAATGTGAAATCTCCTTGGTATGAATCAATCACAACTCTGAAGGTAAAAGGGCGTTTTCTTCAGATCTAAAGAACACACTTTATGAAAGTTCTTTAAGGGCCTTCACCCTCTGATTCCTATTCCGCCCTAGAATACTATGGCAGCGTTTACACGGGGCCGAATAACCGACCTGAAATTAGGTCACTTAGGTGTGCAAATATTCAGCCGCTTAGGAAAGCGACAGTCTTTGGAACATGGCCGGCCAAGTTCGCGAACGACCCCGTGTTAACGGCTTTGGCCAGCCGAATATTTCCAGGGTACAGCAAAGAGGGTGCCAATATGCGATTAAGAAGCTTTAGTAAATGAAAGACTTTTTTAAAATGAGTTTTCGCTCCATGAACGTTACAAGTGGTTTGCCGTTTTACATTTCTCAACCTTTAATGGAGGAAAATGAATGGGCAAATGATGTCATAGATTAAGTTAAACTCTGATGTTGGTTTTGAATATAAATTGCGACAATTGTGTTATGTGTTTAAGACAAATGACCAAGATGAAAAGCAGCTTAGTAGAAGCAACAGAACAAACAACCATTTTTGAACATTCAACTCAAAAACTGAATCATTTAAAACAAAAATCATTTCTTCATACAAATCAAAATCCCTTGAGAGTTCTCAATCAATTTAGTCTCAGTTGAATTCAACACAAACACCATTACAATTTGGGGGCTACTCAAAGAGTGCAGCTTTTACTGTGTGCAAAAAGTTCTTCAAATCAAGAACTGTAAAACATCTACTACGAGTGGGTAGGCCATAGAAGTGTACGAAAATGTTTGAGCGTCATGAGACTTTGCCAGCCTTAAGGCCGGTTTCCACTTCAGCGAAATTGGTCGCGCGCCCCGCTTCTTCGCGGTCGCCCGTTCTCTTCGTTAGTTTTCAGTGAAGCGAAAAAGGCGCATTTTTTATCCTGTAAACAAAGCAACAATGGCGCTCACAAGAAGGCAGATTTTGTTATTATTGATACTGAGAAGAAAATTTCGTACAAAGAATCTGAAATATGTACAGGGTAGACTTTGGGTACGTAAGATTTACGAGGAAAGAAAGGATAAATGCGAATTCCATTTGCTTGTGCAAGAAATGAAACTGTTCGATCACCAATATTTCTACCAACAGTTCAGGATGAGCCCTGCAAAGTTTGAGGAACTGTTAAATATTGTTGCCCCGCGGATTGCAAAGTGCTCTTTACAGAGGGAACCAATTGGTCGCAGTGAGAGACTTTGCTGTACTTTGCGCTATTTGGTAACTGGAGATGCACAATCAACTATTGCTGCCAGCTACAGAATAAGCAAGACGTCTGTTTGCAGAATTGTTAAGGAGACGACTGATGCTCTTTGGGATGTTTTGAAGGAGAATTTTTTGAAAGTACCACAAACTGAGGAGGAATGGATAAACATTGCAAACCAGTTTGAGGCTAAGTGGAATTTTGGGAATTGCATTGGAGCTATAGATGGAAAGCATGTGATCACGCAGTCACCAGCAAGGTCTGGCTCTTGTTATTTTAATTATAAGAAAACACAGGCAAGTCTTAAGAAATCTAT
>WIPJ01007058.1:12152-25239 GCA_018155075.1 Cassiopea andromeda
AAATTGGTCAAAATGCCCCCCCCCCAACAGAAGGTGTCTCGGCACATCACTGCTTGTTTGCAGGGAGCCATATGAAAATAACTCACACTAAAATTTACTAGGTAGTCACTAAATCAATATTTTCATTTCAAAGTTAGAATTGAGAAAAAGCGACTAATAATTAGGCCTTTCGGCAAAAATAGTCTTTTGGTTGTTACAAGCATTCAATCACGAATCCTACACCATGGTTACTTTGTATGCAAAACAGTTTTGCCGATTCAGGTTGTCTACAAAGCAGCGAAGTCATTTTCCTTGATATTACACTCACTTTTCCCTGATTTCCACCCTGCTTTCCTTGGTGTTATTTAGACCCTAAGCAGATACCACACACTAAGCTTATCACAATGCTAGCTTGATTAAGCAAACCACAGCTTATTTGAGTATAAAAGTGTGCTTTCATTTCATCATGAAAGAGAAGGTAGCATCTTATAATATTGCAAAGCAAAAGTACACAGTTTTCTTGCTAGTTTCTCAGCATATTAGAGAATCAACTTAGAAGAAGCAAAGATAAAAAATTCCCTCATATTTCCCTGATTGTCTCTACAATTAGTCGAATACTCAGATATTTCCCTGATACTTACTGGGCAAAGCAACTTTCCCTGATTATCCTATTTGGCAAGACACCCTGTTTTACTTGAGAAACTAATTTTAGCGCCACACAAAACTTGAAAAGACGTATTTCAAATTTGATTATGACGATGTGAAGGTACCAAAAAGGGGATATTAAAACCTTACTTTTCATAAAAATGGTCTATTTCCAAAGCTCTCCAGGTTTTCCAGGTTCAGTATGAACCCTGAAGCCTGTGTCCCAAACAGGTACCTATGCTAGCTAGTGTTCTTTTGTTCTTGTTTCCCTCTTTAACGTTTCACTGCTCTGGAAAAATGGCAAGGGGGTGAGATTTTGAAAGGAGGGGTAAGTATTCAAGTAAAACAGCAATACTAAGGGACGTGTCATTAACTACTTGCCGACCATAGAGCGGAATGTGAGAGCCATACGCATGAGAATTGGCGCATGCATGGGTGGGGTTAGTGTTGCTAAGGGATGGAGAATGGGTGTGGCCCGATTAGCAATGACCGATTATCGTATTCAACCTATTCGTTTACTGAGTGTAAGAACAGTTCTCATTTAGATCTCAGCTAAGTTGAGCGTTGACTGCATGTAAGTGTAAAGAACCCGCTATTAGTCTAGCGCGTGCACAAGCGCATGCGTAGTTGCATGTCTGAACATTAACTGCCCACGTGCACATGGCTTGCAGGGAGGGGGTGGAAAATATTCTCATATCTTTGAAGGAATCTTTGTCCCCACTCTCAGGCTTCAGAAGAAGACTCATTACCCATATCAAAGGTGTGCTTTATCTTCAATCTCTCTCCCCGAGTGGGAAAAATTTTGTTCTCCCCCTTCCAGATGTCTTCTACCCCTTCCCCAAGAAGAATCAATGACCGTTTCAACTTCTCAAAAAGGAATCCATGCAGCTATACCAAGTCCCAAAGAAACAGCTGTTGATTAACTGACTTTTCGCAATAATTTCATGAAATATCAAACGATTTGCAAAACACTGAAGCAAAAGTTAGTGATAGGACAACGATAAGATTATGTATGGCCGCAGACGGCAAGTGATTCTACAAGATGTCCTCTAAACGTAGGTGTGTGAACACATGAACTTTTCGTTCCTTCCGTTGAAAAAGCAGCTCGTCACTCTACTCAATAATTTAATAAAGCATCACAAATGTAATATCAGAAACTATAAAAACAATAAATAGGAGAGCTTCAAACAAGAAAAAGCTTGTTGTAGGTGAAATATTGGAGAGTCATTAGTCAATTCCAGAAGACGACAAAAAGAGCTTTACTCAAAGTCAAAAGCAAAAGTGCAATGTAACAAAAATTAGATTTGCAAACCATCATCATTATAGAAAAACGTTTTACGAAAAACTTGTCGATACAAACGTATGCTCTAAAATAAACACAAAATATTAATTCTCTGAGAAGTGCGTTTTGCATAAGTCAAAAAAGGTATCTGAATTTGTTTGATTGACTACACATAAACCAATTTCTTGTTTATGGAAGAAGTAAAAATATTACAATGATTTAGTTTACCTTCTCAGCAACTGTTTGACTGTCAAAAGTGATGAATGCATACCCTTTTGAAGTACCTACAATATCAAGGAGAGAGATAAAATTGGGACGAAAAGCTAAAACTTGTTAAAGATTGTTCTCTGCACAAAGATTGCATGGGTATTACTTTGCAGTTTGAAATTCAGACCTACCGGCTTTATCTTTGACAATTTTGCTTTCGTGCACCATGCCATATTCTTCAAAGAAGCTCTTCAAATCTTCTTCAGTTGCTTCACGTGGAAATCCTTTGACGAAGACGCGGTTAGGAATGTCTGTCTCTCCAGGGTTGGTCTTGTGAATCGAATGTGCGTCTGCGGGCGAGGTGTATGAAATGTTGGATACAGCAGTCTTGAGTGTTGCTAAATCCATTTTTTCGTAGCTTTAGGACAATCAATGTGATTAAAATGAACCAAAATTCTGAAATGTTACTAAGACACAAAAAGTCAAACACGACGGTTGAGAAATCAAATCTCAATTGCAAGATGCATGTGCTGACGTGATTGTATTCGATCAGAAGCGCGTGACTTTTACATGGGCAAGATTAACGAGCCAGACTCACTCATGACTCCTTGAGTGAGGTGTCACAGGTTTCGGTAGCTGTCACTCGTTTCCGGTCGTTCGATTTCGCCTCATAGTTGATTGTCGTTCAACACCGAACTGCCTTCGTTGTTTGTAGTTTAGAAATCGGTTGATTTTCGGTGTAACATATTTTTGATTGTACACCCCCCTTGCTGTGTAATAGCAATAAGATGCAATAAAATGGCCATTGATGTGCTTATGGGGGGGGGCGTGGGAGGCGTCGTGCTCCACCAGCATTTTTAAAATGCAAGAAAGTTGGTCAAAAGCAGGCTAAGCTGGAAGAGAAATGGTCACGGTAATTTCCGAGACCTCTTTTTAGTAACAGTAGTTGGTCAAATGGTCAAAAGGCAACCCCCAATCAACAATGAAAAATGTCTTGTCACATCTCTGAAAATGGCCCCATGAAAGATCTGAATCTTTCCCCGTACATTCAACAAAATTGTTTCAGTTAAATCTTCCCTTGAACATACATCAACAATGTTGATGTATGTTCAACGTAAGATTTGATCAACATGTGTATGAATGGAAAAAAGTGGATACAAACGTTACATTAAAAAAGCATTAAATAAAAGTGTTTTGGGCTGGTAAGATAATGGACTAGCACCAAGAAACCAAATCCCCACCAAAGGTCCAAATCAAGGCATGACATGCAAGTGGAAACTATTGAAGTGAAATCTTCAATTTTAAGGTTGAAAAACTGCCAATATGAATGGTCCACATACTTGCTCACAAGTAAACACGCAATACGTGGAAAAAAGCTTACGACTGACACCAGGCAGTGTTGTGCTTACGGGCAGAGCAACTAAGAGGGGGCAGGGGCAAAGTATCCCAGGGTTTCAAGGTCCAAGGGGCCTCGTAAAAGCCAATGCTTCAAGGTCTGGGGGCCTCGTAAAGTAAACGAGCAGTAGTTTTTAGAAGTTTATTTCTAGACTATTTTCGTGGTTTTGAACCGTAGATTATTCTCAAAATATTTTTAAATATTGAAGGTGTAACTATCTTTATTGATGGTTTTCTTCATCTTTGAGCAAGAAAAGGTTGAGCACAACAATAAGTGTTCTAGCGGTAGTGAAAAAGTTAATCTACAAGTAGTACTACAGCTCAAATACACCAAAACTCTTACATCATTCTTAAGTGTCAGCGATTCTGAGCCTGAATATTCTTATAAACTTTACTCATATAAAAAGTGTGTGGTTGGTCAAATGGTCAAGCGCCCCCCCCCAAGGAAGTGTCAAGACATATTCCTGGCACCAGGGCTGTAAATGAACTTGTCACATGCTCAGTCAGTGACTTGTGAACTGGACTAGGGGTGTAAATATTGGGTGTGTGTGGGGTGTGACACTCCCAGTCATCAAAAAACTACATTTGTTAGGAAAAAGCCAAGGAAGATGCCGTCAAACGTTGGGCAAGATAAATAGCTATAAAAAAGTAATTTCTTAATTTTCCGCTTTGTCAAAAGGAGTTTGCAAGACAAAAAGTTGAGTTTTTTGCCCGATCGTCTCTCTTCGCCTTCTTGGCGAATAATAGCCATTGCCCACGCTGTGGTGGCGCTGCGGGGGACTGGGGGATTTCCCCTCCCATTCTCATCAAGATCAATTTCCCAATTCGTCCAAATTCGATGGGGCAATGCTGTGATTGGGGTGAGGGACCTCTATCAAGATTAAAAACTAGGTGTGGTAACCAATTTGCGTCATACTTTTAGGGCGTGGTACACAAAATCCCCACCCAGTCTAGGATGGCCGGCCCACCCTATGCACGGCGATATTTGGCGCCACTCAAAAATCACACTGTTCTATTCCCATGCTTACGCTCAACAACCACAGTGTCTGTTTTGAAATTGTTGGACATTCCGTGTAGCCCACACCTAATATTACCGGCGTAAACTATATACCTTCTCCTTCGCGTGTAAAAGGTGGATGCTTTCTTCGTATTGGCGTATAGGCATTCGACAGCAAAAAGGAGAGGTTGGCAGGGCTTTTGCCTTTCTTGCTCGAACTCTTCAAAAGAATCGAATGAAATGAAACGTAAGGTTGATATTTGGCAACAATTTAGAAACATTTAAGAAACATAGGCAGGCTGAGTTTTAAATAATGACTTGCAAAATTGTTTTACTGCAAAATTTTTGATCATGTTAGCAAGAAAATAGAATGAACATCCACTACGTGCCTCTTAAAACCTGAGCATCCTTGTTTTGCATCACAATTGCCTAATCTGGGTCGTTGTTGTCATTGGAAGTCTTCAAATTTAACAAACATGTAAGAAAAATTTAAGGCTGTATTTGACGAAATGTTCAGAAAAATCCAGGCTGAAGCTAGAAAATTTGTTTCTTATAAAATAAAACGTGCAATTTTGGGTGCCTAATTGACGTCCCACCGTTAACTACACGTTTTTTTTATAAGAAAAAAGATTATAAGAAAATGAGACTCAAATCGTCAAAATCTTAAGAAAATCGTAAGAAAATCACTAGGCTCAATTTCCAAAATTAAATGTTTTTATTGGCCAAAAACATCGATACTTCATCACTATTGCATTCAAAATGTTAAAGATGGAATTCAAATTCGAGAACACAATATTAATAACGAATGTGAGGGTCCACAGGCCTATCCTGAACACTATCTATCGCATGCCACTATCTAGGTCCGCGCATGCGTGAATGTATATCATAATATACATTAATATATCAAATGTGTAACCCATTTTAGCCAGTTTATTTCAGTAAAAGTTAAGAAAAATTTAAGAAAATCTCGGGCTCAATTTCGGAAAAAGTTAAGAAAATTGAGGCTCAGGCAAAATGATGGTTTTCTTATAAAAAAAACGTGTAATTTTTCAAAACGTTCCCACCCAGAACATTTTTATTCCAACCCCCCGCCTATTAATTTTTCGAAGTATTATCTGAATGAAGGCAATTTTTAGAGGAGATACTTTGGCCTGCAAGTAAAAAGTATCGTAAGAAAGTACGCTGATCGCATTTGTTGTATGGTTCAGCGTTGTTTCGTTCTGTGCATTTTACTATATTACTTTGATACTAATTTGTGATAAAAATCCATAGCCTTTTCTAAAACATTTTTGGTCATTTCCCAACCCCCGCGCTATTTAGGTTTTGGGGATTTTTCCAACCCCCCTCTATTAGGCACCCTAATGAGAGTACCCTAATGCCACTTTCATTGGGCAGAAGGCAAAATCTTATACATCCTCCAGAGCAAAATGCAAGTTACACCCCTGAATAGGATAGTGAGCTCGGTAATATGACGTACACGAGGAAAATCAACCCTAGAGCATGATGCTAGACGAAAAATTAAAGCGAAACAGCTTTCGTGAATGTGCCATGAAATCTGCGAACAGAAAACTTATAGCATGCCATTTTTTTTGTTAAAGTGCTTTCTCATAACACATAACACTATGTAGCTATAAAGAAAGGGATAGAAGAAAGTGGTTAAAATCTGTTGCTGAAAACGATGCAAGATTGATAAGATTTTGGTAGTGTTCCATCTACAATACTCGCCAAAAGTCCCGGGACACTTTGTATATTTTTATTCTGGATGGAGCATTCACCCCCCTCCTCCCACTAAACAATGTTGGTTACTGAGAGAAGTACATGCGGTAACGGAAAAATTTTTCGTGCACAATAACGCCAAGTGTCTCAGGAACAGACCAACATTGTTTTAGGGGGAAGGGGGCTTGCATCAAGGCGTGATGGTTGAAATGCTGAGAAAGCTATGATTTTTCATAATTTTTGAAAATGTCCCAGGGACTTTCGGCAAGTATTGTACATTCAGCTAATAAAAGCCATTATTAAAAGCAAAACTGCCCTTTCTTTTGACCAAAAACGAAGAAAATCTAGAAGTGTTTTTAATTGTAGTCTTTAAAACTCAATGTAGGCATAAAACTCTAAATAAAATGTATCCTTTAACACATGAAGTCTTATTAAACTACTGGCTGAAAGCAGCAGTGAACGAAAACTTACGACTTGATCTCCAGGGTCGTCACAACTATTTCGGGAACAAATTCGCTTATATTCCCTGATGCTTTTAGCGAAATGCTCCACAGCTAGGATTCTATCGTTCTGTTGACAGATACACTCTTTTTTTTATAAGAATACCTAATTTTTTTCTGAGCCTCAATATTCTTAAAAATTTTCGGTTTTGAGCCTCAGATTATTCTTAAATTTTTCTTGCTCAACACAAGGTGTAAATTCGCCTTAAGATCAAAGAAACATATTAAATCATTTTTGATGTGTTGATTCATCATAAATTTCAACGAGAACAAACAGAACAAGTCAAAATACGGTTTTAGTCCAAAAGCATTATTTCAACTCGATCAATATCATCAATGCCAATGTAGTCCTCGCTATCATCTGAAGATGCAACTCTATATTTGGCAAGAGTTTTATTGAAGTACTCGATTTGTCCCATGAACCATCCACTCTCGTATAAAGCTTTGATTCGATTAACAAAATATTTTAGTTTTGATGAAGGTTGAGCCTGGCAATATTCTTAAATTATTCTTAAATTTTAGCAATTTTGAGCCTCAATATTCTTATAGACTTTATTCTTATAAAAAAAGAGTGTATGGGGTTTCGGAGAGCCTTAAGCCTATTTCTTGAATTTGGCAATTATCACACTCAACTGGATGCGTGATTGAGTATGGGGAAATGAAATAACAAGAAACTTAGAACTTCCCTGATTTCTCCGAAAATGTTTCAGCTTCCCCTGACTTTCCCTAATTGAAAATAAAACTCCAAGATTCTCACTGAATTCAGGCGAGTATTTGAATCTTATATAACGGTCAAAATAAAATTTTCACGTTTAAAATTGACAAATACACGAAAGATCTGACGTCATGACGAAACCATTCATGGCGGGAATTGAAAGCTTCTGATAAACAACTCCACATATCAGAAACTACTGACGTCATTATTGACACGAACTGAGCATCGTTAGAAGCTTCTAGAGCATGACGATACTAAGCTTGTTTTATATATTTTACTGGACATAGAAACTAAACCCCATGAGATTATCCTCTGTTGAGATTCATTTCGTCAACTTTTAATGATGATTCTATGATAATATCATTGATGATAGTTTACCACAAGACTCGTGTCTGGGACCTTTGCTCTTCATGCTTACTATGGTGTTAACAGTCACCTACCAAACCCATCAAGGTGCTTACCTCTCTCCTGTACGGGAGAACTCAATGGTATGTAAAACCTGGATGATTGTGAATCAAAGGTAGATTCTTACGGAACACGCCTAAAATGGCCGCAAAGATTCTATACAAACACCAAACAATCGAAAAGCAATCAGAGAAGAGTACTATTGGGGTGTGTCTACCTCAGAAAAAGTTGGTTTTAGCCACTTTCTCGGCTGTGAATACGTGGTAGAAATATGGGGTAACTTTAACATAGCACAGTCATTTGCTATAAGGGTTGCAACCTTTTCTTAGCAAGCGAAAACGAGGAAGAATCCCAAAGACAACATACAATTGGGTGACCATTCGTTTTTGCCTGTGGAATTCCCTGAAAATTCTCTGATTTATGCCAAAAGTCACTGATATTTTCACAAACGTTCAATTCAAGTCTTGAAAAGCAGGCCATTCTTCCAACCACAAAGGCAGCCACAAGAGCACATCTTACAGAACTACCTGATTCTTCCTTAATTTCCACGCCAAAAATAAATCTTGATATTTCCCACTTTCCCCTAATCGCTAGTCACAATATTGACCAAGCCCGAAGCCGAATCTCCACTAGATAGAAAAAGGTTGCGCTGCGAAAAGTAGAACTACTCTCTAATTTTCCCTGCTAAATTTTTACGCCGCAACAGTTTCCAGTAACTAATGAGACAACAGGAATTTTGCCGACGACAGCCAGACTAAGGTGCAACCAGGATGAAGAAGAAACCATGAAAGTTCCATTGAAACGCGACGTATAAGGAGAATTAAAAACACAGTGAATTTATGAGACTATTTTCAAATTCATCGATAACATATCGAAGGCTTTTACTCTAACATACCTACAGATATATATCCATTCACGTATTTCAACGTATTAACTAAGCTAGAAAGACATGCCGTCATAGAAATGACTTATATTGAAAAGGGGTTTGGGGATGGGTGTAATTAATCAAGGTGTAATCTAACATAGGCTATACAGCCAGACAAACGAACTAGGGGTTTCAAAACAAAATTCACATTAGAGGATATTAATAGTCTCTACGATATATACTATCGAAAATACTACGAAACTGAACATACGGCCTTTAATACACTAGACTTCTTTTTAGTGAAATGACATCTACCTGATGGGAGACTGGTAAGTATAGTTCGATAAATGTATATTTAATTTGCAGTGGTGTACCGGCCAGGGGGGCATGTGCTCCTTGAGAAAATTTTCCAAGTGCACCAAAGAAACATATTGCAGGGCGCTATTTATAGGTCTGAGTAGATACCAAGAGGCTCCATTTTTCTCAATCAAGAAAACGCTCCCCCCCCCATAAGATAATCTCTCCGCAAACCAATGCAAATTTGAATGAAACCGACAGGAATTGCAATTCCACAACCCGTCACATATTTATATGTGAGAAATGGCATTAATACGAGGTACTTCTACAGAACTACTCTATTCATGATGGTTATAACGATCAAAAATAGCAATGCTGTTTGTGTGCTACGAAAAAGAACAAACTAATGCTCTCTACATATGGAATAAAAGTGGTAATAGAGTACTGAAGTATGTCGTCACAAAATATCTATTTTTAGACTATCGTAATTTTCGGTTCAAATTCTGAAAAGGAACTTTGAAATATAAGTTTTTTAATAAGATACCTAGCTCAGGGCCTAGTAACAACAGTTTCTCAATTTTTGGCAGCATTTTACTTCTAAAAGTTTCTTAAAACTAAATTGCTGTAAAAGCATACGCTGAACGTGAATGTAGCAAACTATTTATCCTATAACAAACAAGATGCGTCGGTATGAGTTAACTTCTACAGCAATGTCATATCACATTGTTTTGGTACAGCGTTGAACCAGGTAACGATCTCAATGTGCTACTTGTCTAAAGTTTCTTAGCTCTTTCCTTATAGTTCTAAGAGTTTCGAAAATTTTAGGCTGTCTAGTACTACAGCAAGTTGCTTGAAAAGTGGTTTCTTATAAAAAAAACCGTTTAACCAGCATTGCCTGGCTTCTTGTGACAAACAGTGATTGACGTAGTAGGCTATTTGTATATAACTGGCCAAAAGGCCAATTTCATAATGCTCTTTCAACTGACGTGGTCAAAATACATAAGTATAATTATAAAAATAAACTACTGTGACGTCATCACTTTAGCACTCTATGTAAAGGAAAATCTACAACATAACAAAGATTGTCATCACGATTGCCACTATAGCAAGAAACCGCATACAAGAACGTTCATCTGGTAAGAATATTCAGTCTGAAATAGTATATTTTGACTTCAAATCAACCCCCTTTATGTGTACTCCAAAAATAGTGCATGCATAATTGAGAGGGGCAGACTCATAGGTTTGATTTGATCCATAAAGCTTTGGTTGATTAAGTATACTGCCCCATAGTACTGGAATGCTTAACGGTCAACTGTTCCTTGGCACCAAATAGTCCTGAAGGCTAAATAAATTCTCCGAGAGATCTGCCTTATCAAACTATAACACTAGGAATATGAAGAACCTACATGTACAAGAGCTAAAATTAGAACATACAAAATGAAGCTTTTTGTACACAGCTCCTAACTCTTGGAATAGTATCCCAGAGGCCATTAGAAATGCCTAGACCATTGCACGATTTAAAAAAAGAGTTGAAATCTCACCTTTTGAGCAAAAAAGACACTATAGTAGCCCTACTTTGCGCAAATCCATGGAAGACCAGCAATAAAATACTTCTCATTGTCGTACACTTGTTATATTTTTTGTGGTATGGTAGCTTAATTTTCTTTATGTAATATTCTATTTGCATATTTAGTTTCAAGTATAGCTGAATGGATATTGTGGGTAAATAAGATAAAATAAAATAGTAGGGGGAGGGTACAATAAGGAGGGGGTTAGCATTTTTGCTAAAAATATGAATTGGGAGGTTGTTGATAAATGGGAGGGGGGTCAATGTTCAATGGACAGTATGGAGACCAAAACTTTTCAAAATCATTGCAAGTAATTTTCTATACTTGTTTATATTGGGCAAACAAGGTGTTTACCGAAAACCACAGCATGGATGGATGTTCCATTTTGACTTCCATATTTGTTAATATTGATTTGGGTTCAAAAAGTCAATGCATTTATTTACTTATCTATTTTTAAAACTTTGAAATCTCTAGCTTAGTTAAAGAAGGGGGCGGATGTTTTCCAAAATTGTTTAGTTGGGGGGTGCTTAATGAATAGAAATGGGTGGTGAAATGTTTAAAATCTGCAATCGGGGGCCCCCAACCATTCGGTGCGAAAGAGTATCTACTTTCCCCGCATTTTATTGGAACTTATGTTAAGAAGCAGAACTAACTTATCACATAACACGATGTAGTGAACACTGGGATTGCGGAGGAGTGAGGAGCACGCGGTTTTGATGTTACAGTGATATATTGATTTGGCTTATTGATGAGAATTATTGATCTTGCTTATTGATAAGAAAGAAACATTGGGTCTTTCATTGGTGGTAATATTCTCGAGTAAACAGTGCTTAACATTGTTTACTACAAAGATCAGGTTCATTTCAAATTATACGTCTTATATGCGGGTTTTTTACCGCTCCGTAAAGGCGGATTTCCACGAGGCGAATTGTGCAGCCAATTCGCCACGAACCTTAACTAAGCATGCGCAGTTTGAGCAATTTGCTTTCACAGTGAGCGCTTGAAAAAGTAGAAACAAGTTCTACTTTTTCTCGGCGAAAAGCTTCGCATGACGCTTGAAACCAAGGAGAGTGCAGGAAGCACTGATACTGATGATCATGCAATCTTAAATCTCTCACTGGCAAGTGGAATTCTCCTTTCTTGGTACAATCATCGAATATCTTTCTTAAACAAGCACTTTTCTTTGACTTCTGCTTTGTACGATGCAATAGCATTAACTTGAAAGTGAGAATTCTCTTTCTAATTAATAGCAGCGTGTTTACGTTTGGAGTCATGATGTAGCTTATCAGTTATGAAAGAGGCGCCAAAATTCGTTTCTGCGCGGAAATCAAAAAACAAATTCGCCGACTAAATTTTCGCGGCGAATTCGCTGCACAATTCGCCTCGTGGAAATCCGCCTTAAGAACTATTTACTCATTCACCATGTGGATTGGTTCTCATTAAAAATTCCATCTATCACGACTACAACATGAAGTTCTAAACCGTAAAAGCCTACTTTGATGAACAAACACAAATTTAATAACACAGAGGATTTTGAAATAAGTATCGGAATTAAAAACTCAACAAACATCGTACGCCTCAAAAATGAATCGAAATGCTGGCATTGAAATTAGGCCATCTAAAGCTGATGTCAAACTGATTCCCAAAGACGAAATTCCGTATAATTGTTAAAAGTTTATTGTTAGACAGAGAAAACTATTAAAAATTATTTCAACAGATACTCTAAACAAGATCAGGAGAGAAAAGTAGAATAATAAAAAAGTAAAATGATGTAGAATAGATAAAATTAGTAACTTATGAAGAAGGTTGGCTTACATGCAAGCGCAGGCAAATGAGACAGGCATTGTCAGGTGAGAAGTCCTGCTCCAATAAAATGGATTACCTAGGCCGCGCACGCTGAACAGGCGTTCAAAGCTGTGCACACAAGGTGTTTACAGACAAATACAGCATGGATGGATGCCCTTAGTCACCAACAACACTACTTTGAGAATTCTTCCATAATGAAAAAATTTACTCTCCAACAACGAGGCATTGTGAAGGAGCTTCAAAAGCTACCAGTAGTGCTGACATAAGTAACGCTAGAATCTAAGATACGACGATATAGATCGAAATCAAACACGCTACGAGACTTCTTGACAAAATTAATAAAACTTGTGAATCAAACAAACTTTAAGCTGCTACACGTTTAACACTTAACACAAGCTACTGAAACGTTTTGGGAACAATTTAACAATGACAACAATGGAATAACCGTGACTGAAATTCTGCTTTGAATTATTGAAACTCTTGACGACAGAATACTATTTCTATTGAAGACTGGATATTTACTCGGTGCTAGGCCCTTGACGAACTACAAGAAGAGTGAGATCAATGTTTCTCATAGATCTTCCCTGTACTCGCTCATCTCAAAATAAAGGTTGTGAAAAATTGAAAGACACGAAAATAAAGTATTTTCTGCGGGGGGGGGTGTTTGCATATACTATAGGAGTACCAAACTATGGTGGATATCTCACTTC
>WIPJ01007058.1:32550-46376 GCA_018155075.1 Cassiopea andromeda
AACACCTTAGAGGTAGATTTAAAACTAGATCAGAGATAATCAGTTATTTAACTGGAACCAGATAAATATTGAAATCTCAAGGTGATATCTGGAATGATCGAAGGGAAGCATCCATTAATCAGGTACCTAAACATAGAATGAGACTCCCAACATCAGTATGAGATCAGAATGAGCCCCACAACCTCTTTGTTCAAAAGAACGTGAAGAAATTCTTGCAAAGGTAACAAAACCCCCCAAGCCAGGTCATAATCTAGGACGCTCTGCCCTTTTCAAAAATTGAAAAATATTCTCTGAAACCATCAAAAACAGTTGTAAAAGTGGGTGGGGTGGGGTGGGGTGGAGTGGACAAAGCACACAAACAGACACACAAAACTGCCACATTTAATCAGAGCTCCTGTGTAAAGTGCCCCTTTTCCCACCAACATTTTATTCTGTCCCACTTACGCTCGCCATGTCGAAAGTCCCGCATACCCCAAGCTCCAAGGGATAGAGCCTGCAAGCACGATTCGTGATAGTAGTTGTGATAAGGCATTTGTGGGTAATAAGCCATTAATAGACTACATATACACAATTTTCATGAAAAAAAGTTTATACAAACCGAGGCTCAAATGGGCAAACTCTTAAGAAAATCTTGAGGAGATCACGCGGCTCAATTTCCAAAATTAAGCCTTTTTATTGGCCAAGAATCGATACACGTCATTATTACATTCAAATTGTTAAAGATAGAATTCATATTCGAGCATACAAGGCTAACAAAGAAAGGGTTAACCCATTTTAGCCAGTTTATTCCAGCAAAAGTTAAGAAAATGGTAAGAAAATCTCAAGCACGATTTCGAATAGTTAAGAAAATCGAGGCTCAGGCAAAATGACGGTCTTCTTACAAAAAAGCATGTACTATCTCCAACACAAAAATTCCAAGTTTTGATGGAACTTGAGCCTTGCACTCTCTCGATTTTACCTCCGTTTCCCCCAATTCTTGGGGCTTGGAGGGTGCCTCTGGGAGGACTTTCTAGTTCTGGCAAGAGCATTTAGGACCGGATGCCCTTCCTGACGTTACCAATGGCCTGCGTTGGGCTTCGAACCCAGGACCACGTTTGTCTGAGTCGAGTGCATTACCGCTAGGCCACAGCTGGTCTTGAGCCTTGGTACTATTCTAAAATTATTCTGAAATGCCAGCGAGTCTGAGTCTCAATATCCTTATAAACTTTATCCTTATAAAAAAAGACTGTACCTTTCCATCACACAGCTCCAGCGTAGCGATGTTCAACGACGACTGCAACCACTTGCTGTGGAACAGCTTCCCATCGAAAAATAGCCACGGGCAGCAGAATTCCCACGGGACAGGCGATCCGCAAGCATCATTCGCAATAAGTGCTACTTCGATGCCACTCATGAAGATTGATGCCAGCTGCATGGCCCTGAAAGTTATTCAAAATCAAATGAGCAAGATGATAAACGTTCTTGCAAAGTCCTGCAAATTATCGTCTTTAATTTACTTGACAGATTTGTGGTTGTCTGTGCAAAAAATACATGGGCGCTTGGTGCAAAGGATGAACTAAGAAACGAAATGGAAACTTGAAAAAGACAGAAATCGGAAATGAATACTTGAAGAGATATTTCAGTGAATCTAATAAGTACAGGATGATAAGATAACAAGAATAAATAAATAACAATAATGAATATATATATATATAAATATAAATATAAATATATATATATATACATATGTATAATATATATATATATACAGACATACATAAATACAAACAAACATACAGTATGCACATAGTAAAATTATTGAAAATATAAATAAACAATAAAAGGAAAATAAAACACAGACTAATTAAAGTGAAAAAACAGAGAAACAGATAAACGAGTTAAATAACTCAAAGTTGTGCAATAAGTTAACGGAGATAGAAAAAAATTAACTCAATTAAGTGAAGTAAACTACCTGACATCAATCTGATTTAATTTAAGGTTCGCCAAATTCATTGAGTTTGCTTCTGTTGTGAGATGAGGTGACAATGCCTGAGCCAAGAAGGCGTCAATGTCGTGTCTTGAGAGAATCGATTTCCCACCTTCTTGTTGTATCAGATACCTGAAGGGAAATGTTTAATATCAAAAGATAGAAAATGCACAAACGAGAAAATGGCTGTTAAACGTATTGAAACCGACGAAAACCCATAGGAAAGTAAATGCTGAAAAAACACAAGGCTACACAAGTAAATTATTTGTTATTATAAATGACACAGCAGAGAGTAAACATTTGAAAAAATTAATGGCAGTTGCAAAATCAGTTGACTAATGCTGATGAACCACGTTTTCAAAAGAAAAAACTGTACTTATATCCATGAAGGGAAAACATTGGGAAGCAATTACTCAGGAAATACGAGTAACTGGGGGTTTTCTAAATTTCACACAAAATGTGAAGGAAAAGTTAGAAAAAGTAATGCATATAGCTGATAGAATAAATATTTGTAAATCAATGTGTCCATAACTTAAAACTATATTTTCAGGCAATAATAATTAGTAGCCTAGCCGGAGTAGGAAAATATTTTGCCTACAAGTATGGAAATTGTTTACAAAATTCTTCAGGAATACCAGGTATTCTTCAAAATAATAAGCAGGGTAGAATACGCAAAAATGTTCCTGAAGTACCCGCATTCTACTCAGGGGGGTCTATAACTGGATTTTGAGGGGGGCATGGTTCTGTTTTATTGTCTTCTTTATGTGAGAAGTTTCTTAATACAATTGTTTGCTACAGAAAATACTACCGGTTGGGAAGAGCCATGGCCCCGTGGCCCCCCTCTAGATCCGCCCCCTGATCTTGGGATGTGCCTACGGTCGACAACCGTGCATTTTCCCATCCTTGAGCCTTACTGTGATCTACAAGGTGTATGGGCTAGTATCTTCAAAGGCAGAAAATTCACCTAATTTTAAACGCTCTTGATAAACGCAAGATAAGACAAACACAACTCAAATTACCGTAAAACACAACACAACAACAGCATTCTTTGTGGTACCATGCCAACATTCGACATATTCTGTGTATCGCTTTTCATGCATGTTAGAAAGGCCTTCATTCGCATAGTGTTATCCTGCGCTTGTCTTCCAAGCCATAGATTTTTAACTGGGGGTATATCCCAAGGCATGCTGACTGGTTCGACCAAATCTGGCGTGTCCAGTGAGTTCCCCTTGTACACGCAGAACTCCTTCACGTGACGATAGTTCGCATCAGCAAAGTCTTCTTCCTCAAGTTCCCCTTTATCCTTGTGGTCTTCGTAGATCTTTTGGTCGTAAAGTATACCGTATATGAGCTGCCTGATTGGTCGATACAACAATGGGATCGGGGGGCGCATTGTTGCATTTTCCTCATCTATCGCAGTGTCAATCAAAATCTCTCCTTTTGATAAAATTTGGAGTATTTCTGGCGCCATCTCGCCGCTTTGATGCCGTCTCCTGGCGATTCCTAATACTTCTGTACATATACTTTTCATTACTGGTTTCATATCATCGTAAGGGTCTTCTGATGTAATTAGAAAAGAAAAATAGAAACAATGAGGATATCAAAAATAGGTGAAAACAAGAAAAAAGTAACTGGAAGAACGAAAAAGGGACCAACTTGAAGAAGTAACGAAGCATTTGGAAGAGGAGAGAAGAAAACTTGAAAGAAAACGCGAAAGAGAACGCTATTTCATGAGGTACAGCTTGACTCCATAAGTCTGGAAGATCATGCATAAAACTTCCACTAATCAACTGTCACTTTCACCCACTCAGAAATTTCACAACTATAACGACCAACTTAAACCAAAAACCTTGCGGTAAATACCATTTGCAATCCTTCTTCTGCTTTAAGCTTTGAACAAAGAAGCCCTTCAAAAAGGCTTTCCACTCTTTTTTCATCAACTTTTTTTAAGGATATTTAAGAGAGTTTAGGAGATTCCCTCGTCTATTTTTTAGGAGGTTCTGCAGATCCCAGAAAAATCCGATACGCGTGGAGGTCATTATGGCATAGCACAAAAGTTTTGGTATAGCAGAAAAAGCCATCATGCCTATTCAAAAAATGATACATTCACGGCAGAATTTGAGAGAATTAATGATTTGACAATTTTTAATATGATAAACAATGACAAAATAATTTAGTAAGCAACATAACTGCTGAAAAGGTATTCAACCTATGAACAATTTAAGAGAATAGCAAAATATTCCTGAAATTTTAGGGTTTTTAGGATATTTCTCTTTTTCTAGGATACTATAGGATGTGTAGAAGGCGTGCCAACTCTAACTTCAATTACTACAAGACTCGTTTGCGTACCATAACTGTCTTCAAGTGATGTCTCTTGTTCTTTTGATGCATTCTCATCGACATCCCCATTCATCACAGGTTTCTCTTCGTTTACCTCCTAGAAAAAGTAGAAAAATCAGACAAGGGACAAAATCATACATGAAGTATAACTACAAGCTGCTTTGCACTGCAGAACATGACCCTTCTCTATGAAGAAAAATAGTGGAGTTTTCTTTTAAAAAAGTCACGCAAGATTCCTCAACGACGTGGTTGAGTAATACCTTTCAAAACATAGAAATAAGTATTCTTAAACTCAGCTTGAGTGCAGAACTTCCATGAACTTCTAAAAGAACTTGGAAAAATTACACAGTTCTCAGATCTTTCTACTCCCATCCTTTCTTGTGGCAATAGTGAGAATGGAAACCATTTTCCCCCTCATATAATGTTGAATCACTAGAGAAAGCCCTTGAGCTGTCAAGAGATGAATAAGTTCTCCCTGCTGTGCTACTCAAATATCCCAGTGGTTTTCAATCTTTGGGCTGAAGTGGAGCCCCAATAAAACATTCCAGTGGCTCAAGGAACCCCTGTTCACAAATCTGCAGGGGAGAGTCAAACATTACTGTCGGTCAGTATCTGTGCATCTTCTGGTGGAGCCTCTGGGAATGTTTGTAGCTCGTCTGCAGCACAAGTCATAAGCGATCTTCCAAGCCTTTTAGCAGTATTCTTGATAGGCGGCAATCACATAGCTGGAGGTATTGCGATCCAGGGGCAGCCATCACCATTGCTTTCACCTTAGGGGGAATTCTTTCATGCTCGGAATACGTTCCTAACAGCATGGGTATTCAAGAAAATTTTCAAAAACAGAGTATCTAATGTAAACCCTTTAAATGTACTGCCCATTGTGCTCCCCTGAAACTATTTTTAGAAGGATGGTAACAGCACATTTGACTAGGAGATGAAAAACTAATAAACTGAGCAAATGAAAAAACTAATTCACATTTTTCTGGTATTGATCAAATTACAAAGTTACAAATAAAACTTAGAAAAGGATAAACTCCTAATGTAAACTAAAAAAATTAAATACTTTCTGATGATGAAAAATGACATTTTTTCCTTGATCTACAGTACGACAGTGCTACTTTTCCCTTGACTACCGCAAGCTTCCCTGACTTTCCCTGACTTTCCTTGACCTGAGTGAAATGGACACTTTTCCCCCTGACTTTCTCTGACTATCTCTGACCTGAGTGAAGTGGACACTTTTCCCCTGACTTTCCTTGAGCATATAAAGCCCTGAATTTTTCATAAACTGGGTATCTAATGTCAATCAGTTATATGTACTGCCCTCCATGCTCCTCTAAAACCATGTGACTACTAGATCAGTGAATTAATTCAAGCATACTTGATAGCAAACTACAGCAAGTACCTCTGAAACTTCCTTTTCTTCTAAATTCTGTTCAGGGCTTTTCTGCTCATCATCAGCTGCCTTCTCATTTTCATTTTCTGCAGATTCTACTTCATCTGAAGGTTTGCTCTCTTCCTTTTCAGCTTCGTCATTCTCTTCTACTTTCTCTTTTTCATCATTCACATTTTCATGTGTTTCACTGCTGGAGTTGACTTCATCCTTGACTTGTCCATCTTCTTCGTTCTTCTGAAAAAAGAAATTAATATCACACCCTTCCACCTCATTTTGATGCCTTTAAAAGACTTAATTCATATTGTAAATCCTGGAATTAGTCCTGGTCTATTCCACATTGGCCTGTAACCTAATATAACATAACATAATATATAACATGATAGAACATAATATATATAATATAACATAATATATGATATAATATAATATAACATAATATAATATAACATAATTTCTTTATTTAATGTTAGCTCATATTGCTAGCTCACATGCTAATTTAAGCCAACTGAAACTTAAATACAAGATACTATAATAAATTAAATCTAAATTACAGACGAGAGAATACTATTAAAGAATACAACTAGAAAACCTTAAATTACCAATATAAAATCTGCACAATCCCCTACTCAAGGTGAAGGGTCATTCGGAGGGGGGGAGTGATTATTATTCAAGAGGAGGAGTTTTCAATTGGAGGGCTTATTCAAAGGAGCTCAATAAATTATCTTTCTAGCTAGTCATATTTCTGTTGAAATTTTTTGGCAATAAATTCTATCTTTGATGCTACAAATACAAACAAAATGATGTTTTTTTAAAGAGCATACAACCTTGTGTTAATGACTACATTTTCTTTTGTAACACCAAAAAGCACCAAAAGATGCTCAAATAGCTACAATCACATGCTTGGGTGGGGACATATTCAAGGGGAACTTGTCAATAGTTTCTGGCTCCAGGGTGTGAACTTATTGGTGGGGGTCTTTTGGGGGACCAAATTGAGGACTTATGGTATTAAAGAAAAGGTTCATAAAAGCTAGACTTGGCCATGTATTTGTCTACACTCTTCCCAATCCACCAAAACCAAACAAGCTACAGGTGGGGATAATATTGGCATCAAATTCCAGGCAACTAAGTCAGCTCCCTTTTTAACAATGCCAACCATGTTTCAGCTGATCTTCCTAGAATGTATCTTACTAACTTGGTGCTATCAACACACAAAGGAAGAATAGTAAGGGAGGAATGTATAGTATAGTATAGTATAGTATAGTATAGTATAGAATAGTACAGGATAGTATAGTATAGCAATATAGTATAGCAATATAGAATAGTAAAATATAGCACAGTATATCATAGTACAGTACATTGTAGTATAGTACAGTATAGTATAGTATAGTATTGTATAGTATAGTGTAGCATAGTATAGACTAGTATAGTATAGCATGGTATAGTATAACTTAGTATAGTATGGTATGGTATAGTAACCCTAGGACTTCAACTAAATAAGAAATAGATTGATTTCTAAACACTCAAGAGATACAGTCAGCTCAGGCAAAATCCCCTCCCCTAAACAAGCTTTGAAACAAGTACACAAATTGACTGCCAACAAACCTTGGTTGATTTGACCTCTGATTGAGATGATGACTGCACCTTTTGAAATTGTTGCCATCTTTTCTGGTAGCTGTTTTCCATTAGAATTGAGTTTGCAGGATTAGGAGGTGGCTCTTGTGCTGCATTCCCAAGAGTATGGACTGGGTAGCCATCTCTGTTAACACAGGCATCTGGATCTGCATCTAACACATAAAAAATCATTAAATCTCTGCATCCTGCAGACACCCTAAAGCTAAGGTTAATGCATTGCATCTAAATTCTTTTTGCAAAGCCCCTAAATGGAAAAAGAAAACACTTTGTGCCACCACTTTATATAAATAATATAACTACAAATACAAACATTGTATACCTGTTCCCCAAGGTCATATGCTACCCCATTAGCTTGGCATTGTGCCCTCAAAGGAAGGGTATGCGCCACTACTTGACAAACTCCTGCTTAACACATAGGGTTCAACTTTCAGTTGGAATTAACAAAAAGGTATGTATAACAGTCTTTTTTATTTGGCAAGCACAATCACAGGCTACACCTGTCCAAATCAAAATTTGCCTTTTTTTCATCACACTCACATACAGGTGGTTTGAGATTGGATTTCTACAAACTCCTCTAACAATATTTCCAAAAATTTTCCAAAGCCAAATCACTATATTTCGAAAGCCATGAAGCACATTTTGGCTTGATTTTGAAACTCCATAAAAATAGAACATTATTTTCAATGCTATTTTTATGATGTTTTGGTCAAGTATGTTTTCTATTACAAGTAGAAATATGAACAAATAAAATATATATGGTGTTTACTAAGACACTAAGTTATATCTTTCTTAGGATATTTCAGAACTGTCCAACACAAAAATCCAACACTTTTCCATAACCACTTTCAAAATCTTCATTTTTCCATAACATTCCAGGTCCTGGAAAATGGCATTATCAATTTCCATAACTTTCCAATACCACACAACTCCTGTTGAGGGCATGCTGTCAATATCACATTCAAATGCCACAATTTTGAAATGGTATAGTCTGTATAAATAACTTTTCAATGTATCAATTTGTCTACTTTATCTCTATTTCATTTTAATCTCATTTCCTAATTCTTCCTTAAAATTTTGGTATTAGGTGAGTGCAAATTACAAATGAGAAAAAGAATGGTAAATCAATATGACAAACAAACATTCAATGATTACTGGTCAATGCCAATTCCTGTGAGTGAGCAAGGCTTGAGTGACTCATTTCCAATATACCTTACATTCTTAAGCATACACTCAGCCTCTCTAAATACCTGTCTTTAATACAAATTTTTTCCAAGAGATAAACTCTCTGGCTTCAGCCTGGATGTTTCTTCATATTTTGTCAAATCCAGCTTTCAATATTTCTTATATTGAAAGACTTCCAACAACAACCACAACCCAAATAAGACATTTGTGATTCAAGAAAAAACATGCTTAGGCTTTATGAGACATGTAATGGACATTCATTATATTTTCTTGCTAGTTTATGCAAATATTTACTAGTAAAGATAGTTTTTGAAAGGTAATATTTGGAACTCAGCCTGCCTATGTCTCTTAAATGTTTCTTAATTGTTGCCTAATTCAAGACTCATGTTTCTTACAAAAGTAGCAACAAAATGTTGGAATTCATTGCACCTTCAGTATCATTGATATCGTTAAACACAAAAAAATATAACACACAGCTGGTTGTCAGGCTTAATAAACAGAAATGAAACAAAGACAGAACAAATGCAATAAAATAACAACTAACAACAATGTTACTGTAAATAATACTATAAATAATACTATAAATTAATAATTAGAATCAAAAGTTGCAAAAAGTTGCAATCATCATAGATAAAGAGTAGAAAACCCTGGAAAGTCTGTTGGAAAAGTATAAAATCCTGAGTGTCTAAAATATAAAAATTCCTAAAACAATAGGTGTTATTCAGGCTACAACACGATGTTGCAAAATAATGAGGAATTGTTTCATCATGGCTTCTAGTGCAGTAAATCATGGAGTATCTCTGAAGATGATCAATCCAAATTCTATAAAAAAAAGTAACTCACAATGAGGGTAATCTCGCTTCTCCAGTAATGTACTATAATACTCTACACTCTCTTTCAACTTTGATGCAGCTTCTGTCAAATCATAGCCTGCTTCTTTGAAGACTTCCAAAGCCAGAGCATCTAAATCTGTTAGGTCCTTATCCTTCAAGAAGTCTGCAACACCCTTAAAAACTATTTCATTTGGGGGCAAGGCAGTGTGAAAGGAAACATTGCCTTTGAGCTAAAACAAAAAAGATAACAAAATTAAAATACTTCATTGCAAAATAACTAATGGAATTAACAAATAGGCATTCAGCCCCTTTAACTTTGATTCAGCTACCATATTTTCCCCCTATAAGTCCCCATTGTATAAACCCCCTTGCAGATAAGTCCTTCTTTTCCTTAACACATGCTTTAATACACACATATAAGCCCTCCCCACAGATAGGTCTTATAGGAGCACTTCTTGGATGAAAGCAAAGAGCAAACTCACAAAAAGTATTGTACCTTTCTTACCATCTATCTATCAGCTTTTTGTGCAGCTTTGTACCACAGATTTCAAAGGTAAAAGATATCTCAATGCCTCCACCTGAACTTTGAGATTGAAACAGGGTTGCCACTACTATTTCAGGAAAAAATTCCCTGATTCTCCCTGATATTTGTAGTGAAATGATATTCACTTCCCCTGATTTTCCATGATATTCTTACAACCCACACATTTTTTTCATTTCATTGGACAGATATGGGGGTATTGGAGAGCCTTGAAGCTTTTTTTGGCTGTTCAAATTTTTGGTTTCATAACAAAACAAAACTGAGCTTCAAAATGACTGCATAGAACAGAATGACATACAAAAGGGTAAAATTTGGCAACAATCTCACTCAACTGGATGCATAGCTCAGTATGGAGACAGGGACTGCTCTGAAATGAAATAATCAGAAACTGAAACATGTCCCTGGTTTTCCTTGATTTTCTGAAAAATCTCTCATATTCCCCTGATTTTCCCTGATTGAAAATAAAATTTCCTGATTTTCCTGAATTGGTGGCAACCCTGTGAAAGGAGTGATGGTGTTGGTGAAACTGTCAGTGAAGCTATTGGGCAAGAGGATATATGAACACTCTTCTGTAAGAACTGTTCATATGTAGGCCTAGATATTATTTAAATTATTGTCACAGATAGTAGCCTCTCGCTGCTACAGTTAGCAGACTAAGAGTTCTGGATCTTTTTCTCACTGAACATATTTGAACACCACCCATAGATCCCCCATGAATCAGCCCCGCAACAGATTTACCCACCAAAAAAGCCTTATGAACACAGATAAGCCCTGCACTTACAGGTAGAGAAATTCAGCATATCCAAATCAAGTACAACCTCAAGGGTAATCCAATATAGTGAGATGCATGCAGGGCTACAAAGAGGAGGGGTTGGGTGGCAAATTGCCCTAGGGCCCTCAAGTTCCAAGGGGCCTCATAACACCCAATGCTTCAAGGTCTGGGAGCCTCATAAAGTAAACCAGCAGTAATTTTCCATAGCTAATATCTAACCTTGGGTCTCCAAACTTTTCTGTGTATCAGCTATCAAACAGTAGATGGGAGGGGGCTGAGAACACAATCAAGGTCCAAATAAGAAAGAAACAAAACAGGGATGTTGCTTCTAGTCATCTATTTAATATCATTTTATTCAGTTACTATTTAAAATAATGTTCATGTAAGCAATTGATTTAGGAGGGGAACAAGTAAACTTCCTTATTTTTTTCCATAGCCAAAAGGTCCCAAGGGCCAGATGAAAGTCTTGATGGTTGTAGATTGGAAACCCGTTTTTGACCATGAAAATATTCTGCTTGCTTCACTTGCAGGGGGCACACCGTCCTCTTTTCCCCTGGGGCCTCTAAATTCTCTTGGCAGTCCTGGATGCATGCAATGAATTTTATGAAGGGGGGAGCCATAGCAGAAACTGCAGGAAAAGAGCTAGACAATAGATAGATTGAATAATCGAGAGACAGAGAGAAAGGGGTGAAAGAGAAATTGGAAAGAGGAGTTGGAGAGAAAATTTCTAGAGAGATGTGCTAGACAGTTTTTGGTAGAAGTTGCAAAGTGGCAATGCAGGGATAAGTGTTAGAGAGAATAGCGAAGTGCGGGGAAGAGAAAGGTAGGTAGGGTGAGGGATAGCTTATAGCTGTGCTCTGCAGAGGAAAAAGTGAGAATTCCATTGACTCTTACTAAACATAGCAATACTGTAAATCCTCACATGACCCCTTTGGGGGATTATTTTTTGGAGAAGGGTTACTTGAGGCAAAGGAACATGTAAAGGGGAATATGAACTTATTTGAGAAGCATAAAATAAATTAAGTTTTTCTATATTTTCAAGAATATCAAAAGTGTTCTGCATACATGAAAATAGCTAATGGTGGCTATATTTCTTGAAAAATGAAGTATCTTTACGTCAATGTGGATAACAAATTTATTTAACATGCTATCAATGACCAATAAAACTTTTAATCTTTTCAATAAAAAGCACCAATTTAATTTCTACACTCAAGGGGAGCTTCAATGAGGGAGGGCATACTGGGATTTACGGTATAATGTCAAAACCTAGTTTGAATACATCAAAGCTGGCAAATTTTAATTGGCACCCGTTTCCATAATAATCGCAATTCCACAATAACTTTCATACTAAATTACCTACCATCGACGCGCTTTTACCTTTTAACACAGTATAAAATTCTAGGCCGTATTACCTCGTCACTTTTCAGTGGGTGATCTGGACCAAGGAAGCTCCAATGGAAGCTTGCCAAATATCCTGCTGGCAGTACTGGACTTCCAACTAATGCCGCAAATATAGGAAGAGCTTCTAGAGAGAGCCCTAAGTCCTGCATTGCTCTCTCAAAATCAATACGAGATGACTTGGCCTGATAACGGGCGACTTTCAAATGGTCTGAAAGGAAACAATTTGATACCCTTTGCAGTAAATAGTACCAGTTCTGCGCAATTATTCCAGCACATCTCTGTGAGCGATAATAATTTGTGATATCACGATGAACTTCATCTATTGAAGAACAGACGATAACATTACAGGACTTCAAAGCCAGTCTTAATGCTGAGTTGAAGCAGGCTGGTGTAACTGCTAACCTTCTAGGTGGCGTGGCACGATTACTAACAACTTTCGACATGAGCTGTTTTACAGTTTCCCTCTGATTCTTATGTCGCTGTTTCCATTCATGAAGTCGTGAAGGACTATTTGAGCCGTCGAAGAAGACAACTAACTCTATGTTTGATTGGCGAAAGCAACGTACGAATTTCTCCAGATTGTAAAGCATTTCATTCCATTGCCCACCACAAACCCAGTCGGTCGACATTGGATAAACATGTTTCTTGCAACTCTCTGCGTGTACTACAAATATAAGCGGCCTCTTACTATTCACTTTGTTATCCTCTTGATCCTCATTTCTCACTGACTTTAAATCAATGTTCGTTTCAAGGCAGTCCACCAACTTCGACTCTATGTACTTCTGCAGTCCTTCCAAGCCCATGTTTGATAAGGAAATATGGCCTGACAATCAACGTAAATCGAAGAGAGAACACATCAGGCACGCGTGATAACAACTTTTAATTTCATTTCAACTGCAAAAAATAATGAACAATGCTAGTAAGCCATGAGTCAAAGCATTTTTTCTTGGTACCAACGCCAAAGTCAACCATTCGTAAGTCAGGCTCTTTCTTCGACACGCACGAGGTTCGATACGAGATGCACATGGGACTGGGCACTAATTATCGAGCTGAGAAATAGGCGAAGCTGATCAAGGATCAAAATCCTCTAAACTGTTTAACGTGATTTTTTACGCATTTACTAAATAAACGAACGATTCGTGACTCGCACATATTGTGACATTACTTTTAAAGCCGCTTTGTCTTTATTTAGCGGGGAAATGACTATAATTTACCAGACTTTAGCACTTTTCGGGAGTAAAGCCTTAGTTAGGCCATTTTAACTTCTATCAATTACAATATTAACTGTAAGCTAAAATATCATGTAAAGGAATAGCCAGGTTGCTTAGGAGCTTAAGAAATAGTGACAGATTGGTGCATGCTAGTTTTGAAAGATATTTTCCTAGCGCCATAAAAAGTATCGGTAAGTTATGATTTGAATTATTTTCCAGTGAAATTTAGTTATACATTGTCAAGTATTTTAAAGGCCAATAAGTTTGGTCTTTTCTTTTTTGGTGTTTGAATTGAAAGGCACCACAGTAATAAAGGTCACCCGAGAAGTTGGTGACTTACTGGTATAACATGCAAGACAACGACTTCTAATAGGAATGAGGCTCGCCTCTAGTCCACGGGTTGTTAATGGCAACAGCACCCAATCATAACAACACTAAGTGTGCCGGTGCCAGCAGATGAGATCCAGACGAGATATTGGAACGGTGCTTTAGAGATTCACAGTCAAAAACATGCCACGAGATCCATATCCATTTCCAAAATACGAGAATGATGGA
>WIPJ01007090.1:10112-45317 GCA_018155075.1 Cassiopea andromeda
TCCTTCATCATGTCAATAAAATCGGAAGAAGATTTATCGAATAATCCAAGTGAGCTCATTGATAAATTGACAAATTTGACCAGTCTGTAATTCTCTTTCAGCTGATTTACAAGTTCAAGATACTTGAGTTTTTTTCGATTTGCATTTTTAGCCAAATTAGATTCAAAACCTACTGTTAACTCAATTATGTAAATGTACTTGTTTTCAAAATGTAAGACGAGGTCAGGGCGAAGAGAATCGCCTGTGATAATAGAAGGAGAAATAAAACCTGGAATATCTGCATAGAGAGTAGAATTTGGTATAGACTGAAATGTCTTAGCTATGAAATGAAGAATGGAGTCAGGTCGCCATGTAAACCGACCCTGTGTGAGATACGTTTGACAGCCAACTATAATATGCAAGAGTGATTCTGACTGAAAACGGAAGGAACAATCGGATGTCCCCATCTATCCCCATTTTTTCAGATTGGAACGAGTTGGCAGTGTATTGTTGATGTACTTGACTGTGAAATTAAATATATTCTTTGGAAGCCTGCTTTGGACTGTTGACAATGCAGAGGTTAAATTAAGTATGGATTGTTGTGAAATGATAGAAAAGAACCAACCCTGAGAGATGAGGTCGTTTTGAAGTTTCATTTCATGCTCACTGCGCACGGCCTTTAAAACTTCCTTTGTATTTTTGCACATATCATATTGCACGTTCTTATTATTACTGGTATCTTTCCAAAGATTCCTTATAGCTTCATTAGGGGATGACTTAAGTCCATTACGGTGAACAGTTTGACACTGTGTAAATTTCGTTGATGGAAGAATGATATCAAAGCCAAAATTTTCTCGAGGGAGAAGGATATTGCTGAGAGTCGAAGAGATGGGTAGATCAAGCCTTTTACGGATGCAGTGAGAGACAATATTATCCAGATGTTGAATTATCCACGTCTTAGAAAGGTCACAAACTGTAAGATGCCAAGATATTTTAGATAATAAATAGCGGTTATACAGCAGTAACTTGTTTTTAGGATGCAAAGGGAGAGAATCAATGGTATTCAGTGTAGATGTGACCAAGTCGGATAATTCTGTTTTATGCAATTGATTAGACATTTGAAAGTCAAAATGACGCCCAAGGTAACGGAAAGAATCGTCAAGTTTAACACAAGGTACAGACTCTTTATTGATGAAAAGCTTTGGTTGGATCTGAACAGATTTTGAAGAAAATTTTTTGATACCAAAAGTACAACACTTATCCACATGAATAGTCATGCCAGCCCATTGACACCAGATAGTGAAGCGATTTAAAAGCATTTGATTTTCTTGCTCTTGTCCGCTTATTACTGCATCATCGTCTGCAAATTGAAACCAATGAGTAGAAGTCAAAGACAAACCATGGACACTCTTCAAGCAGAAACCGAGTTGGCAAAATTTCTCAGATCTAATATGCTGAATGAAAGTATTATAACACATGTTGAACAAGAGGGGACTGAGACAGTCACCCTGTAGTACACCGCGCTCAACAGTAATATATGGAGTAGTGAAATCAGATGTAATTATTGAAGTTTGGAAACCCCTATATAGACTTTTAACCAATATCATTATATGAGGAGGGATATGATGGTGTTTTAGAACTTCGCTTATAAGATTATGGTGTACTCCTCCAAAAGCATTTTTGAGATCTAACAAAGTAATAATTAGTGATCGTTGTTTGAGACGGGCATTATTGATTATGTGCGCCATTTGAGCAGTGTGCTCTAAGGTTCTAGACAGCTTAGGAGTGAAGCCCTTTTGAATTATGTGTTCAATGTAATTGTTTTCTGCAAGAAATTGAAAGATTTTATTACGAAGACAAGATGTAAATACCTTTAATGGTATGGACTCTAGCGCTATAGGTCGGAAATTTGCAGGGTTGTCTTGGTCTCCCTTATTATGGACAAGAATTTTACAAGCTTTTTTCAATCAGACGGAACAACACCGCTCATCCATGCAGCATGAATAACCTCTGTCAGATAAGAGCGAAGATACGGACATTTTTTAAAGCATATGATAGAAATTTTATCGAGGGGCAGGGGAGCCAGACGATTTTATCTTACGAATCACGTTAGTGATTTGTTGATATGTAGGGGGCATCCAGATTGAATGGAGTTTGAGCACAATAATTGTATTTGGTGGTTGACATGAAACTAATTTTTGAATGTAAATCCAGCAATTTGATTGGATAATTCGATAGCGTCGATTTAAAATAGTCGTTGGCGGCTGACCACTCTAATGGCGATTTTGGAAGTTTCATCCCTTTCTTTAGAGTACATGTATCGCCATAACTCGTGGGCGACTGAGAAATGATATCGTTGGCGGCTTCTTGATCAAGACTGTTGTTATCACTGCCCACTTCCATTTCACCGTACACATTTCTGGCTAGCCCTTGATACCATGCAATTGTATTCACGTTTTGAGTGCTCTTATTAGATATTTTTTTTAAACTTCATTCATGTATATATTGCTACTTCTACAAATACAAATCTCACTTACTACAAGGTAATTTGTATTCGGCTGGCTTACAAATAAATAAAAAAAAGAATATAGTCAATATAAAATCGATACTTAGCAACTAAATACAAAGATATTAGTAGCTTAGGAGTTCTGGGTTAGACCATGGCTTATTTCTCATACAAAATATGTAGTATGTTGAGCGGATGATTATAGTAGAT
Source organism: Cassiopea andromeda (assembly GCA_018155075.1). Classification (NCBI taxonomy): domain Eukaryota; kingdom Metazoa; phylum Cnidaria; class Scyphozoa; order Rhizostomeae; family Cassiopeidae; genus Cassiopea; species Cassiopea andromeda. The sequence continues at coordinate 12,808 of WIPJ01007090.1, forward strand.
ATCTTAGAAATAATGAAGTTTAGATCACCATTGCTGATGCCTCTTTCCATGCAAAGCTTAAGAAATGAGTCAGAGGGACTTCCAAATATGCCAAGATAGCTAATGGTGAGATTAATAAATTTTACCTGTTTATAGTAGTTGGCAAGATCAGTAAGAAGGGGACGATATTTTAGTTCTTTACGACGAGCATTATTGTTTAAATTTGTTTCAAAACCCACAGTTAATTCTATAATATACAGGACATTGTCGGCTGTAGAAAGAATAATGTCAGGACGAAGACTGTCACCAGTAATGCTACAAGGAGAGAGATAGCCAGGAAGATCTGCATATAGTTTAGTAGATTTTATGGATTGTAATGTTTGAGCGATAAAACTTAAAGCGGAGTTATGCCGCCAGGTATAACGCCCTTGATCTAGACATGTTTTGCAGCCTGCAACAATATGGAGGAGTGATTCAGGTTGAAGACAAAAGGAACAGTCAGAAGTTGCTGAAAGACTCAACACATGGAGGTTTTTTCTAGTTGCAAGCGTATTGTACTTGAAGATGTTTGCAGGTAGTTTGCTTTGAGTTTTTGACCACAGTGAATTGAGCTGTTGTAGGGAATGCTCAAGGAATATTAATAATCTGCTTTCTAATCTGTTTGTAATCTGTTTTGTATCTATGAATAAAGGAACCATCCGCTGTTGAAGCACCTCTATTGTTGCTAACAATGTAATATTCCAACGTTTTGTTCATGATCAACAGCATGTAACCCCCATTATTAAGCTAGAAAAGACAGCAGTTTGTACAAGAGTTAAAAGTAAATGCATTGTAGGAAAGCCAGACAGCAATCATGATTCCGAAGGAATGGGCAGTTGTACCTTTTGCATATTTGCAAATGGTGGCCTTTTCTACAAACATGTACATTGTGCCACAGTTACTAGTCTTCAAAGTCTGCCATAAAACATTCAACAACACTGTTTGCAGTCAGCTTGGACAACCCAAATTCAAGTCACATGAAAATTATGTATTCGGTAAAGCAGCAGAATGGAATGCATTGATCAACTTTGCCGGCTTCTTTCCTGCTACCATACTTATGCTCCCACTCGGATCAATGACAGATCTCGTCTCAAAAAGGAAGATTCTTCAACTGCCAGCCATCGCTAGTCTACTGTCGTGCCTAATCAATCTCTGTTCATCCTATTTCATAACACTACATGAAGGCTTCCTCGTCCTCGGAAGTTTCATTATAAGTATTTTTGGTGACGTACCTGGAAGCAATATGCTTTGCTGTGCCTATTCTATTAAGGCAAGGTCAGATAATAGACTTTTAGCGGTAGTTATTGTTCATGCTTCAATCGAGTCCGGCCTAGCCACTGGAAATCTTATAGTAAATTACTTGACAAGATACTATGGATATACAAGTGCATTTCTCTTGGCAACAGTTGCTCTGGTCATTGGCTTACTATATGTATTAATAGTTATACCACCAGTTGATGATGAAAGTATTGATGAAAGTAAGGAGTATCCAAATAAAGAAGATTATAATTTATGGAATGATTTCAAAGAGCACGTCAAAGACAGTTGGTATCACCTTGTGTCATTCGCTAGGAAGCACATTTGTCAGTCAAGTAGCAATGTGATGTTATTACTACTCGTGGCTGGCTTCTTCAACTTAGCATCGTATGGAGGAGAACGTGCCTTAATAGCACTCTTCCTTAAGCATAGTCCACTTAATCTCAAAGCAGATGAAGTTGGTGTCTACCTTACCCTTTTTGAATTGAGCCGTGCAACTGGCCTTATTGTCCTTGCAGTAGTAATTAACAGATACCTTCAACTGTCTGATTATACGGTAATGTTCATGGGGACAATAAGCAGGATTCTGAAATACACAGCTCTAAGTTTCTCCACAACAAAAGTCATGGCGTATTTGTCAACAATCCTTGCATGTCCAGCAACATTCATGGCATCTGCAGTCAGGTCCCAGCTGACAAAATTAGCTGATGAGGAGGAGCAGGGTGTTGGTCTATCATTTGCTGCTTTATTAGCAAGCTCAAGTGTTCTTATCATGTCAGTAGGAGCAAATGGACTCTTCGTTGCAACAGCCAAGATATTTAGTGGATTTAGCTTACTACTAATGTCATGTTCAAACATAATCGCCCTTATTGTTCTGTGCTACATTGTGTGCATCGAAAAACGTAAAGAACCAACCACAAGCAGTCACAGTGAATTATCAACGAAGAAAGATGAGAAGAGCCACAATCCTAGATGAGACGAAACGATGCATCACGTCAATCGATTTAATGGACCTTATATCTGAAACACTATTAATTGGGTGAATGTCTTCTCTTAGCTTTCCTTCTCTTGCACTTCCTGTCCCTCCCATCCTTCTCTTTTTATAAAAGCAAGAACTATTGAAGCTACAACGAAGTATTATTTTGCCATCCTTGAAGCACAGGCCTAGCTACGGACGTGCATTGGTACAACTTTATGAAAGCTTTCATGTTTCCCATAGCTTGTCAGCGTTCAGTTAGCCAGGGTCATCGTTCATTCCCGTTCCAATGTAAAGTTTGAAGAAAGAAAAAGTTGAGAAACTTAACAGTCTTTTGTAAATAATAGTTGTAAAAGCCTAATTCTTAAGAAAGATGCAGAAGATAGCACTGGTCAGCAATTAATTAGGTGTCTAAGCTTTTTGAGCTGATATAGGACAATTTTAATGTGCTGAATCCAAAAGTCATATTGGTCATCAGGTCATCCTTTTAGATATCTCGACAAAATTATTAGCTCGATTTGTGTACACGGATTGATATACTGCCTACGTATAGTGGATAAATAATACTGCTTTTTAGTGGAGTAAAGACATATAATGCTTTACCATCAAGGTATCGCTAGACTCTTCATTGAATAATAAAGTGTTTCGTAATGCATGTTGTTGATGCAGGCTTTCATTGTTGGTGAGATTCCGCTGATACCGATCGACTTCCAGCTTCTGGTCAGTGCTCCTCAAGTTTCTGCTGAGTCTAGTCCTGGCTTTCGATTGGCTTTATTGGATTAAGAAAGAAAACTTCTATTTTCCGTGTAAGCAATGACGTTGTGAAATTTTCATTGGTTGATTTACTTCTAAGCTGTTATTGAATGTAGTCTTTCATGTTTGTTATGAACAGTAGGCTTTTGAGATCTTATAGCTTTTATTTCTTTTTTAACTCCTACAGGGGTGTTACTGATAGAAGCTAATGTAAAGTAGCAAAGTGAATTACACGGTAAAAAAAACGATTTATAATTTTAAAGAATTTATTAACTGATCACTTATAACATTTACAATTTCTCGAACATTTAAAGTGTTAATGCATGAAAAGTTTACATCGCAATTTTAGTCTCGATTAGACAAAAATTCTTTTATTTGGATGCACAAACACTTTAAGGGGGACTAGCTTTTACCTACAACTGAGGTACGTCCAATTTTTGGTTCCGCTGCATGACATGCTGTTGGCCACCTCTGCTAGACATTAGTAATGCAGCCACTGTTCCTACCATTCGATAAAATTCAGAAATTCAACTACCTATACCCCTCCTCAGCAATAGTTATCTCTTAAACCTTTCCATGGTATTGTCATTGGAGAGCTCAGTTTATACACTTTTTCTTCTATTGGACGACACTTACAATGAAGCATGTCAAAGAAATAGGAATGTTTATGTGGGAATTTTCAGGGAAATTCATCTTCCAGATTTTAGAGACAACCTATATCAGCTGCTTTTCTGAAAAGTCAGCAACCTGTTGGAACATACTTGGAGCACCCTTGATTTCTGGGAATTTTAGAGCTCTAGGGGCACAATTTTTCCCTGGCACGCCTAGTGTAAAGTGTGTCTGACTGTCACTGGCTAGGAGAATGTTAGCCAACTTTAAATAAAGTATTTATTATTTATTAAAATATTCTCTATATTGTATCATATATTTATAAATATACATATATATATATTTATATTATACTATTATATACATATATAATACTATTGTATATATATTTTATTATATGTAGTATCATCAAGGAGCTGCTGGTAAATAGCGATAGAGAGATGCTGCCCCCACTTCTTTGAGGATTCAGAGAGCTATAGTGTACAGCATGCACTGCTGAATATCTGGAATCTTACAAGAAATCACCAAACAGTGGGGGCGTTGCGAGAGTGGTCCTGATGCACTTTTCCAAAGCTTAAGTCACTAATTGCTGATTGCAGAATTTGATGCATTTGGTTTCAGTTGATCTGCATTGCTGTTGATCCAAAGCGATATTCAGTTTTTACTTCATTCAAAAAGACAAATCTAAATTTGCGATTTTATATGCCGTTCGTAGCAGAAATGAACATAAAGTCATCTGGTTCTGATTACGAACGACATTAACAATTCCTTTAATTATACCTCAACACGAAGCAACAACAATGACAACAAAGCAATCTGTGTACCACATAACCGTCTCATTAGCCAGGCGCAGATATGAGCTAGCCTGGCTGTAAATGATTAAGAAGAAAAGGCATTGGTAAGAATCTGTAGTACCTGTGCCGAATTGATTCTTTGAGTGCTAACTGATGTCATGGTTCACAGAGAGCTTATTTATATTTACTTTAAACAAAAATAACTCAGTTAAGCCTATTTGTAGTTTTATTGCATGCCACTGATGTCTCTAAAATCCTTCGATTTTGGCTTTCTTTCAACGTTGGGCTCCCATAGAGCAGTAGGTGTAATAAGGCTTGCAGGTCGATACTGCTTAAATCCAGTTCTGGAAGGTATGAGAGTTGTCCAAGGAGATCATAACGCATAGGATCAAACAGGGGCAATGCAGGAAGAAGTGTGGATTATCTTCAATTCCAGTATTGCAAGCACACATTGGACTAATACACTGAAGATTGTGTCTAAATCTATGCTCATTCAATGCACTAAATTCAAGGCAAAGCATAGTCAGTTTTTTAACACCACAGATTTCGAATACTCCGAACAAGGAGATTTTAACCGTTCGTATTGAGGTAATCAACTTACTCTTGAACTCCGAGAAAGTAGCAGAATTTCTAAGAGTTTCACCAAGCAAGTTCCATTCATGAAGAGCATTTGTAAAGTATGTAGTTGAGGAGCGCTTTGCCTTGCTAAATGGTACGTTATATTGACGCCTGTTTCTAAGACCCTTCGGTACCAATCTTCCAATAGACAATTCTCTATAAAGATAATCTGGAGTGCCCTTTCTTTGTATGTTGAAAAAGTGAAATAATTGTCCAACACAACATTTAATTGCATAAACTTTCCCAACTTACTTCTTAGTAGAGTTTTTGCCTATTAGTTCCTCTCCAAGCTCCTGCAACGGCAAGAGTTGCTAAGTGCTGTGTTTGTTCAAGTCTTATTTCGAAATTCATACCAATTCAGGGTCTCCGTGATAAATGATGCCACCATAATCTAGATGTGAGAGAAAGAACGCATAGCTTGTAGATATAATCAAGGACATCCCGAGATGCGTATTTAGACAGATTGTTTATCATTCCTATTCCCCGTCTAGCTGTTAATATAACTTTTTTGATATAACTTTTGAAGCCAGGCTTAGATTCAATAATTAGTCCAAGATGCTTGTGTTCGTCCTTCCTCATGACGTCATCTAACTCCATGTTGAGGATCGGATCTAGTTTTGATCTTTTAGATCAGAAAATCACCTCATTCATTTAATGAAAATCAAACCGCATCTTCCATGCCATGCCCATAAGCTTACACTCTCCATGTCTTGATTAAGGCTCACAGGAGCCCCATCTTTACCCTTGAAAAGCGAAGAAATAGAAGTAGTTATTGGAAAAAGTTTGATGTCGTTTTGTAAACCCTAGACTATGCTAATTATGTACACGAGAAAGAATAGAGGAATGCGATTACAAAAGGCGAAAGTGGGCTTTACGGGAAGAACTGGTGCCACAGAGAGCAAGTAGGTCAATGAAGGGGCTGCTAATAAACAATGATAGAATCCAAGTTCTTCCACTGCACATTAGGCTCGAATTGATGATGCAGTCCGCCAACCTTCTAGACAAAGCTGATAGGGTTACAGTAGACAAGGAACATAAATTGAAATGAAGATGAAATGCCATCTTACATGTTACAATAATGTCCACATGAAAACGAGTTTAACGCGCTAGCAATTGTTCTGGCCGTGGTCACAAACTTTAAAAGAAGCGGCAGAGAATTGTTCTTCTGTAAAACACTCTATTCAATGGTAGAAGTATCTCTATTGTTGCCGACAATGACAAGAAAGTTCAACAATTAGCTCACGATCAATAGTATTTGACTACCATTTCTACACCAAAGCAGAAAGTGAAAAACAAATGATTCATAGGCTAAACAGACTACAATTATGATTCCAAAGGATTGGCAGTTGTAAATGATAGCCTTTTGTAAGAGCATGTATCTTGTGCCAGAATTGTAACACTAGTCTACAAAGTTTGCCATGAAGAATCAATAGCACTGTTTGCAGTCAGCTTGGACAACCCAAATTGCTGGGTGAACAGTGAGGGAGCGTTCAGTCAGGGCATCGAGTCGGGCTCGAAACTGAGGCCTTCCGCATGGGAGGCATGCGCTCTAACCACTATGCTACCTCGCTCATAGTTTTAGTGGTGGCCTGGTGAAAAGTTTCCAAAAGGCGCCAGAGAAAAGAAAATGGTATTGAGGCAGGAAAAATGTAGACAAGGAAATCGAGTTAGGTGTAAAACAATTTCAAAGGAGATCGAAGGGCAGCTGCAATACAAATTTTATAGTTATATTTCATCGTATATCTAGCTTCATTTCGACATCACTGTAGTATTATTTGCAACTAGCAAGTGGACTCGAGGACTCCTAGTTGCTACTCTCAGTCTATAAATTCTCCAAGTAAATCGCTTATCGAAGGAGAGCCCTTGGCCCAGCAATCAAACTTATATCTGGTGTACTATATTGCATGATTGCCTATATATGGTTTGTATTGTACATGTGAAATTAAGTCGGTGAGTCTGTAATATCATCAATCATAAGTACTCTCTAAGGTCCTGTTATTGTCGCATGTGCATCCGTACCCTGTAGTTATGACTTTAGTTGAGTGTAGTAGGAGTAGAAGAATCATTCAGTTGAAAATCAGAGCTGAAACAATAAGGACGTGTTTCTTTCAGTCGAATTCTACGTTACAAATTGGTGACGGGAGACGCATAGCTAGTGTCATGGCATTCTCAGTTGTGCCTGTCCGTTTTGATGGTGGTGACTTCGACCACTAGCTTCGCCATTTCGATCGATGTGTTGTTGCAAGTGGGTGGAGTAACGCAGCCCGACTCATTAAATTGCCTACATGTCTCCAAGGGCTTGCTGCCACTTTCTATGAATCTCTTGCAGCGGAGTCCAAAGACACCTATGCACACCTTAAAGACAGTTTGAGTAAGTACTTCATGTCCTCTGCAAATCGTGAATGTTACTATAAGGAATTCTATTATCAAACCTTGCGATCTTCAGAGAATCCTTCTCTCTTTTTATGGCATCTTCAGGAACTTGTACGCACAGCGGAGCCTTCGGGAACTTCTATGAACAAACATCAATTTACTATATGCATTAATAGCTATGCCACCAGTTGATGATGAAAGTAAGGAGTATCCAAATAAAGAAGATTATAATTTATGGAATGATTTCAAAGAGCACATCAAAGACAGTTGGCATCACCTTGTGTCCTTCGCAAGGAAGCACATTTGTCAGTCAAGTAGCAATGTAATGTTATTACTACTTGTAGCAGCCTTTGTCAACTTTGCAGCGCATGGAGGAGAACGTGCCTTAACAACGCTCTTCCTTAAACATAGTCCACTTAATCTTAAGGTGGATGACGTTGGTATCTACCTCACCCCATTTGAATTGAGTGGTGCATCTGGTCTTATTGCGCTTGTAGTAGTAATTAACAGATAGTTTCAATTGTCTGATTATACGATATTGCTCATGGGGACAATAGGCAAGATATTGAAATTGACAGCTCTAATTTTCTTAATAACAAAACTCATGGTGTATTTGTCAACAATTCTAGCGTGTCCAGCAACATTCATATCATCTACAGTCACTGCGCAGCTGTCAAAGTTGGTTGATAAGGAGGAGCAGTTTGTTTGCTTATCAATTCCTGCTTTTGTACTCTGGTCATGTCTGTTGGGGCAAATGAACTTTTCATTGCAACGGCCAAGATATATAGTGGATTTAGCATACTACTAATGTCATGTTCTAGTTTAATAGCCCCTATTGTTCTGTGCTATATTGTATGCATCGAGAAACAGAAAGGAACAAACCCAAGCAGCCATAGTGAACTGTCGGTTATGAGCGATGAAAATAGGCACCAAAAAGATGAAATATATTGATGCATTGCATAATCGATTTAATGGATTTCATATGTGAACACTGACCTTGCTGAGTACCCCTCTATTGCTTTCTTTCTTTCCCTCTATTCCGCATCCTTTCCCTCCTTTGTTTCTCTTTCGGTAAAAACTAGGGTCATAGAAGTTACAAAGAAAGTGACTACACGAAAAGCCCACATATTTCATGTTCTTATGTCATGGCATAATTCTAGTTATCAAAGTGCTTGTTCTTAATACAGGATCAAAAAATGCCTGGGAAGATGATTTTGACAGGTTTTTTTTATTCAGAAGAAAAAGCCTACAACGAGCTACATACATTACCTACAAGCCAAACATTACTATACTACAAGGACGATACCCCGAGGAGCAATATCTGACTACCACGGGGCCATTACATAGAAAACATAGAACTAATCTTAACTTAAATATGATTGCCAGCTATACACAAAACGATAACTAAAGAAAGAAACTTGTTGCTCAGTTGATGTCGAGCTAGTGAACTCGAAAAGGTAATTGACAATCGCCATGCTCCCTCATGCAGCGTTCACAACGGCTATCATGCTACACCGGTACATGATGAAAATGGGAGATCTAGTTGTGGTACTCGACATCAACTGCGGAACGTACGTACGACACACCAACTGGGACGAGGAGGGACTAAAGACTTTTGCAGTTGACAATCGAGTATTGAAAAACTGGGAATAAAGTTAGCCAACCAAAGCATCGTGAATAGAGGCATAGGTTTAAATTTGCCTCTCACAAAATGCATTTTCTACTTTTGGAGCATCCATAAAAATTGATTGATTGGCAGAGAAACAGGTAGACGAACAAACAGGCTTAGTTGTATTACCAGTAGAAAAAATGAACTGCTAATAAGACACTAGGCTGAAAAGTTTCCAATTATTTGAAATCACAAATTCAGGCTGTTGGCTATTACTATATGAAGGTTCTCATGTGCGGATTATTACTGCACTGTCAAATGGTTTGATATTGGATAGCTTCAGCATGTGAGACTGTTAGTTTAAGATCTAGATTGTGTATTAATTAGGCACTAACGTAAGACGAATAGGCTTGAGTGGCTTGAGAGAGCACTTGAATCTTTTTTTGTGTAAGTGCTAATATATTGTGATATGTTTAGGATTGGACTTTCAATGCATGAGAAAGATTGAGAGTTACGTATCGGCTTGAATTTTGTATTGTGTATCGTGCGCTATAGGTGAAGACTCTTAGGTAATTAGAGCCCGTAGAATCACGTTTTGTTGCAAGATATCGTGCTATGCAAATTGTGGGAAAATAAAGGGAGTGCACGGAATCATCTATTATTGTCATAGCAACGTCAACTACATTGAAGCCAAAACTGTTGAGTGATCAAACTTTCGGACAAAATTGTGTCCGAAAGTTTAATTGTCCGAAAGTTTTTTCGTTTGAAGGTATTTTTTACTTATAAACTCTCACATGGTGAATTTGAAGGCTATGCGTGAGTTTTTACGACATGAATCATCATTAATTATTTCAACATATACTTCACATTGCTCTTCGCATTCTTCATCAACACTTTCGTATAATTCTTCCTTTCTAAATGAAGAGAGGTCTAACTTATGACGTAACCATCAATATGCACGCTGAAAAACCGGAAAATTTGGACTCCTAAAGGCTAAGGTAGCCTCTCACTTCTTTTCCAATGTGCTGTGTGGCCAAAAACATGAAGCACAATCAACTTGAGAAGTTTTACAACACAGTTATAAGATCCTTCATAACTTTTGAGGGTTACTCTAAGGTCCGAGACATACTGTCCCTGCCCCTCCTTGGTGGGCTTCATCATAAATTCATGCATCTACTATACACTGTACGAAAAAGGTGTTTTGAGCGTTTATTTTATAGAAGATTCACTAAACCTTTGCAAGAGATCGCTACTTGCATATTGACTGATTGTGTTGTAGTACTTCTTGAGAAGCACCTTGAATTGACCAATAAGTGCTTTCAATTACTGGGGTCAGAAAAGGAGGATCTTTTTCAAGATCTAGATTGGAAATTGCAGCAATTAGCAACCAAAGTTTTATCTTTACATCATCTTTTTCACATTCTTTGTAGTTATAGCAAGTGTTATCACGGCCAGAACAAAGGCTAGCGCGTTAAATTCGTTTTCATGTGGAGATTATTGTAAAATTTGAAATGGCAAAGAGAAGCTGCAAAGCTGCGAGCAGAAATAAAAGTCAATAATTGTCATTAAAATATTACACAAACAACGTTTATGATTCCGAACTAACAAATACGTCAATTGTGTACCAGGTAGTCTTTGCATGCAACTGATAGACTTCTCTGTGCTAGGAAAATTTGTCGATTACACTTGTTTTGTTTGAGAGAAGGTGTGGAAGATAACTGAGGCTATGATTTAACAAATAAGTGATTTTCTATTTAAGAAATTGTGTAATTTGCCTTTGGTTTCACTATTTTTACCGAGAATTTCCCGACTCGATGGCATCTTGGGAGCAGTTTGTCCTCTTGCCCCTGTCTAATATCCACTACTGGGACTTAATTTCCTACAAAAAATGCTACAGGAAAGGCCAAATGTTATTGGGTTTACTTTGCCACTCTTTATAGACGAACAGAGAAGTTTACCACAACCAGTGTCGCTTTGTTATTTATAGTGTTCCTGGGGGCAATAGGAAGGATTTTGAAACACACAGCTCTAAGTTTCTCCAAGACACAATTCATGGTCTATTTGACAACAATTCTTGCGTGTCTAGCATCATTTATCTCATCTGCAGTCAGGGAACAGATGACAAAATTAGCTGATATGGAGGAGCAAGGAGTTAGTCTATCATTTGTTGCTTAATTAGCGAATTCAAGTCTTCTTGTCACGTCTTTAGGGGTAAATGGACATTTCATTGCAACAGCTAATGTATTCAGTGGATTTAGTATACTTTTAATGTCATTTTCAAACTTAATGGCCCTTGTTGTTCAGCGCTATCTTGTGTGTATCAAGAAGCAGAAAAGAAACAACCACAAGCAGCCGCTTGAATTGTCATTGAATTGTCATGACATTGAATTGTCAACTGAGGACAATGAAAATAGCCACAAACAAGATGTTAAATGATCCACCACATCACTTGAATAAATGTAGAATTAACAATCATGAAAGCTCTGTCCATAAAAGCTCTGTCCATTTTTTTATTGCTCTCTGGTGATATATGCTTTTTTCTAAAAAATTTTTTTACGTCTTACCAATAGTAATGCCACAATAATTGAGTCGTGGTAGTGTTAAATTCTATTAAACTGGGATTGTCATTAAACTAAGTTAGAAGAAAATGCTTAGTCTGTCTGTCCTCCATCTCAATTTATAATGTTGCTTATCATGGCTATCATCCTTAAAGTTATAATTTTCAATGAAATATCAGGCCACAAAATAGTTGCGTTGTTGAAATACTTGCAAAGCATTATCAAGGAACTTGAAAGCAAGCACAGTAAATAGCATGAAAATAAATTTTAGAATAATTAAATCAAATCTTAAGTATTGAACAATTCCTGTTAATGGTTGACTCAAGAGCTAAAACAACTGTCTGTTACACGAGACAAATTAAAAAAGCAAGCTGTGCCTTTTAAATCTAGTATCCTGATGAAAGCCTATAGGCAGACTCATTACACAGTCAATAAGTTGAATATAGAGCTAAAGCGGGAGTTTTTTTTTACAAAAGAAATTGACTCACAAAACGGTAACCTGAAGAGCGTGTGGAAAACTATCCGTAGGGTTCTTAACAGAAGACCACTCAGATTACTGCAATTGAAATTAATGGGAGAATAGGAGTATAATTACTGATAGTAGTAGTGTTGCAGAATCAATAATATAAATTTTTCTGTAGCATTGGCGATACCCTTAGTGGCAAGATACCGGAAACACCTAATCCACTTCTGAAGAATGAGTACTCGGTTTACCCACAAAAATCTGCACTTTTAATTAAAAGCAACCAATATGTGTCAAATATAGAACATTTTTTGGCACTGTTAAAAATTCTAAAAGCTCTGGTGCTGATGGTAATATTAACTATTTTTTAGATGTAGGCGGGCCTGATCTTGAGGAAATATGAGCAATGTATTCCGAACATAACAGTTGCAGATACTACATATTTTAAAAAATAAGTCTGTCCTCTTATAACTGGGAAAACGAATACTGGGGATGGTTTATGAAGCACGTGAATTGTCCCAAGAATCGTATCAAAAAGAATAGACTTAGATTTCTCTAATTCATAAGAGAGTTAGGATTATTGATAACCAGGCTGTATGTAAGTGACCATCAGTAAAATTCAAATTGCTTTAAATTCTGAAATTTTGTCCTGATTACACTCGAAAAATCCTGAGCAGACAGGGCTTCTTTCTGTGGACATCACAGTCACGAAGCCAAGGGGTGGTATGGGGGCAGACCCCAGCTGAATGACCTTGCACGTCCATAACTTTGAATCTTGATCATTTGATATCTTATTGCTGTCTTTCATATCTCAAAGACTATACATTGATTTTTTTAATTCGGTTTACCTCCGTTTCCTCCAATTCCTTGGGGCTTGGAGGGTGCTTTTGAGAGGACTTTAGCTCTAGCACGAGCATTTAGGACCATATACCCTTCCTGTTGTCACCAATGGCCAGCGGTGGGCCTCGAACCCAGAACCACGTTGGTCTAAGTCGAGTTCATCACCTCTAGGCCACGGCTGGTCAGATTGAAGCTTTCTAATGCTTATTAAATGATGGTGCAGGGGAGCACTTCAAAGGAGCATTTCAAAAGAGCCTCTCAAAGTAGATTTTCAATCGTCACTAAGCAAATAGTAATATGTTATTGTTCTTCCATGACATTCCTAAAACTGCTTAATCCAAACAAATCAAAGGTTACTATGTGGTCATTCAAGGAATTGCAAAATTGCATGTGGGTAACTAGGTGTAACTCAGCTGCAATGAAGCAGGACTTGTTAAGGAATAATCGAAGAGAGCGAAACACAAGATTTATTCATTTGTTGCCATAGACAATTTAAGTCTAATGGACTTTGTACGCTCTATTAGAGTACTATTCAATATGATATTGCTTTTCAAGTTGATTTGCTTCTAAAAGATAACAGGTCTCTTTTACCTACTTTTTCTGATCGCTTTTCAATCCAGAGCGTCGACACACAAATTTCAGTAAAAAACACTATTCCAAAGTTAGTTGGAATAGTGCTTTAACTGAAATTTATGTGTCGATTTAGCTTCAATTTACTTAAATTCATATGGCAGATGGAACATTCTGATAAGACTATGAGTAAGATCTTGACCAGCTGAGTATATGAATTTGAAGGTAATAGTCTGCAAAAAGAAATTTGTGACGCTATGTACTATTAAAAGCTATTGCTGGCCTCGCTTTGAGGTTGATTTAAATAAATAAGAGAGAGAGAGAGAGAGAGAGAGAGAGAGAGAGAGAGCAGTTGTTGTGTTGTGTTGTTTTGAGTATTGATGAAGAATGGTTTATTTTTAATTCATCTCTGTGTTTTACTATCTCGTCATCCTTCTCGGGATAAAAACGGGATACGAACCCGTCACAAATCGACGTCAGTCTTGCTAGGACTGTGCATATGAGCCAGAATATTTCGCCTCATATAAGCACGCCTTTCGGGGCATCCACAAAGCATGACTGCACTTTAGGGGAGAGAGGAGGATTAGCAACAATGCGGACAAAAACGGACAGGGGGAGGGAGGGAGGGGGCTTAGCTGTAAATGGGCATCCATTTCAATGTTGTTGCATTAGGAGAGGAGAGGGCATTTATAAGTTATTTTATCATCATCTTCTTTACCTAAAGATTGAAACATAATGATTCATACAATGAATATGTACAGTATGAAATCTTTTTCAAAGGGCTTTTAGTTTTTTGCAGCTTATTAATTGCCTTCCAACTCAGTGTCTGCATGGACGGGAGGAGACAGTTGTTATGCAAATTATGGAAAAGCATGGACACGTGGATTGACGGGATTAAAAACTGGCAGCATTATGCGGACATCCTTTATAGATCACATCTTTAAAAGCAGCTACAATTGATGGTTCTCTATTGTTTTTGACAATAGAAGTTGCATCATGCATATAATTCTAATAGGAGAATACACGTTTTTTAATAAGAAAAAAGTTTATATGAAAATGAGGCTCAAATAGTCAAAATCTTAAGAAAAGCTTAAGAAAATCACGAGGCTCAATTTCCAAAATTAAGTGTTTTTATTGGCCAAAAAACGATATTTCCTCATTATTGCATTCAAAATGTTAAAGATGGAATTCAAATTCAAGTATACAACACTAATAGTGAAAGTACAAACCATTTTGGACAGTTTATTGTAGTAAAAGTGAAGAATAATTTAAGAAAATCTTAGGCTCAATTTCCGGAAATGTCAAGAAAATTGAGGCTCAGGCAGGATTATGGTTTTCTTATAAAAATACTTTCAATATCTGACTACACGAAAATAATCAATGGGGCGATGATTACAGTTCTGAAGTACACCTTTCCCAACGATTCTTTCATTTCCAGCAACATTTACATCATCCGCAGTCAGTTCACAGCTGGAATAAGCTTATCGCTTTCAGGTTTATTGTCGGCTTCAAGTAATCTTGTCATGTCGGCTGGGGCAAATGAACTATTTGTTGCAGCAGCCAAAATATATAGCGGACTTATTGTACTGATGATGTCATTTTCAAACTTAATATTGCTAATTATTTTGTACTACGTTATTGATGATGACTTCAAGCAAGAAGATAGAAATCATTGAAGAACGCTCATGAGAAAACAATATTTTGAAATGGGAGCATATTGTTTGGGATGTACCTGGCAAGGCAATGTAGATATATCTTATTACACTAAAATTAAAGGGATATTTTGATAACATAATTTTGTCTTCACCATCGTTAATTTTGCGTAAGATTCGGTACCGCATTAATTGTTAAAATGTTACTTTTTTAACACTTCGTCCAAATAAAATCTTGCCTTTAATGTGTAGAAGCATAAAAGATATGACATTGCCTAAATAACAAAAGTTTAGGATTTCTTGAGAACCATAATCATATATGCAATATGATTCATTGTAAATTATATACCAAAGTTTGCCAACAACTTACGAGCTTTTGCTGTGCCTAAGGTACGTCTCAAAGTGCTAACCTCATTGGCAGACGCTACCTACAGCAATTCCCATAGTTTTATCCCAATTGCTGAATGTTGCGAGTTAGGCCTTGCTGTAATCATATATGCAATATGACTCATTGTAAATCTGCTTGTTTTCTTTTCTGATACACTGAGAAATTCACAAGATAAACTTGGTATGACACAATTCCATCCCCGTTAATTAGTGTTCTTGAAACGCTGTTTTTTAGCCAATTCGCGTTAATTTGGTCCGTGGTAATTTTTTCGCGCTTTTTGATGTATTACTTTAACTTAGTGTGATACATTCTTTTTTTATAATAACCAGTAAAATTGAGGTTCAGCTGGCTGTTTTTAATTTGTCCTAAAGTGTGAGGCTGAATTATTCTTAATTTGTTCTTACATTTGTAGCGTGTAGCCCATTTAGAAATACATAGAAAGGCAATATACAAGACAACATTGGATGTGTTGATTGATTGAGAGCCAAATATTACACCCAAGATGGCCTCTTTTGCATATTAATGTTTTTATTAAAAAAGTTTATAAATAATTATAAATAGACAATGTTGGCACAGTACTTCAGGCCCAGACTCGGTCTTAATTTGTTCTTAATTTTCAAACAAATTTCAGGCGCATGTTGTTATAAAATTGTTCTTATCAAAAAAGAGTGTAAAGTAGATGTAATATGTGTAATTAGACACTCATACATTATAGCATTGCAATTTTCTTGTATTTAGGACTGATCAAACTATTGTCATGTGAAGTGCTCAAATAATCAATCGTTACCTTATTGACTTTGGTCGCTAAAATGACATCATATTTTAACTATTGTAGACACATCCTCCTACTGTAATCAACTGCCCTTGTTGGTTAAATCCCTCAATAAACGATATTATCATTTACTTGAACTCTCTGAAGAAATTACAATCTTCTATTGTTTAGTCTTCCTTTTGAAATTGTTTTACACATAACTCGATTTCCTTGTCTACGTTTTTCCTGCCTCAGTACCATTTTCTTTTCTCTGGCACCTTTTGGAAACTTTTCACCAGGCCACCACTAAAACTATGAGCGAGGTAGCATAGTGGTTAGAGCGCATGCCTCCCTTGCGGAAGATCTAAAGTTCGAGCCCGACTCGATGCCCTGACTGAACGCTTGCTCACTGTTCACCCAGCAGCGAATGGGTACCTGGTGGCAACACTGGGGAGATAAAGGCGGCGAGGAAAGGAACTGGTCACCCTACCTCACATGCCGATGGCTCAGCATAAGTGTCCTCTCTACCAGGCACTCCCTTACGTACGATAGTATACGGGGCTACCTTTACTTTACCACTATAACTAAGAACTTGGTCACCTAGGTATATAAGAGACTCAGAAAGTGGCCCAGCAATAAAGTGTTTTAATGCTCTTATGAACAAACCATTATTACTATTAAGCGTTGTAATCCATAAATTCTGCTAAACTAAATGCAGAACTTCTAGGACACCTCTCTCCTTGTACCATTACTGGTGACAGTCTTCGTCCCGCCAGCATTCTTTCTACAGCCTACAATGTCTTGTATATAATAGAATTTCCAGAGACTTTGAAGCATATTTAAATAATAATGCTTGTCCTAAGGAACGAGAATATCGTCCCCTTCTTACTGATCTTGCTAATGACTACAAACAGATAAAATTTATTAATCTCTCTATTAGCTGTCTTGGCATATTTGGAAATTCCTCTGAATCATTTCTTAAACTTTGCATGGGAAGAGGCATTAACAATGGTGATCTAATCTTCATTATTTCCAAGATATCTACAATAATCATCTACATATTTTGCATGAGGAATAAACCATGGTCTAACCTGGAACTCCTAAGCTATTGGTATCTTTGTATTCAGTTGTTATGCATCACTTTTGTATTGACTGTTCTTTTCTATGCGTAAGCCAGCAGAATACAAATTACCTTGTAGTGAGTGAGACTTGTATTTGTAGAAATAGCAATATGTTCATGAATTAGGTTTGAAAAAATTTAATGTTATTATTATTATCGTCAAAAATACATAATTCCTAACATCACAAGCATCACCATCCGCTCAACCTACTGCATCTGTTGCCGCAATAATCCATGGACCTCGCCTGATCTACTCTCCTCCTAAGCCTTCATCTGACTCCTCTGTGCACAATGAGTATGACATTTAATGACATTTTGTTCTAAATTAGCCATTTGTAGACTATCTTACTAGAGAGAAGCTTACATGTGTAGTACGAAATATGTTAGTAAACTAAGAAGAAAAAATAATTTAAAGCCTAATAACAACTGCTTTTTATACAATAATAATATTAGTAGGTTGTTAAATATACAACAGTAAAAGTAAAAAATAAAGTAGTAAAATCCTTTTGCTTTTGTAGTATATTTTCATCTCATATGCACGAAAGACCTTTTAAAGGAGGCTAAAATAGGTGCTAGCTTCGATTCTGTTAGCAGGCTGTTCCACATTTTCGCACCCTTGTAGGAATAACCTGTCTGCCGATTGACGGAAATTCTCTTTGGCAGCTTTAGGTCAGTGGTAGCATTTCGTAATTTATGCAAAGAATCAGCCTAGTTAGCAACAAACATATCGTAACGATATTGAGGAGCAAGCCCATTTCTCCTCCATGCGATGGGAAGCTTAAGAAGGCTGCTACAAGTAGCAATAGCATAACATTGTTACTTGACTGACAAATGTGCTTCTTTACAAACCTCACAAGGTGAAGCCAGCTGTCTTTGGTGTGCTCTTTGAAATCATACCATAACTTATACTCTCTCGTAGTTGGGCGTTCCCTACCGTCATCATCAACTGGTAATACAAATAGTAATGCATACAATAAGTTAATGAACAAAGCAATAATTGCTGAGAGAACTGCACTTGAATATCCATAATATCTAGCCAAAGTAGCTGGCAACATGGTTACCTGTAGCTAGCCCGGTCCTAACCGAAGTATTGACTGTGTCTACTGCCAAAAATGTATCATTAGACCTAGCCCTGATAGAATAGGCACAGCAAAGTGCATTGCTCCCAGGTACATAACCAAAAGTGCTTATAATGAAACTCCCGAGAACGAGGAAGCCTTCGAGTAGCGTTATGAAGTAGGATGAACAGAGATTGATTAGGCACGACAGTAGAGTAGCGATGGCTGGCAGTTGAAGAATCTTCCTTTTTGAGACGAGATCTGTCATTGATCCGAGTGGAAGCATAAGTATGGTAGCAGGAAAGAAGCCGGCAAAGTTGATCAAGGCATTCCATTCTGCTGCTTTACCGAATACATAATTTTCATGTGACTTGAATTTGGGTTGTCCAAGCTGACTGCAAACAGTGTTATTGATTCTTCATGGCAGACTTTGTAGACTAGTGTTACAATTCTGGCACAAGATACATGCTCTTACAAAAGGCTACCATTTACAACTTCCAATCCTTTGGAATCATAATAGTAGTCTGTGTTGCCTATGAATCATTTGTTTTTCACTTTCTGCTTTGGTGTAGAAATGGTAGTCAAAAACTATTGATCGTGAGCTAATTGTTGAACTTTCTTGTCATTGTCGGCAACAATAGAGATACTTCTACCATTGAATAGAGTGTTTTACAGAAGAACAATTCTCTGCCGCTTCTTTTAAAGTTTGTGACCACGGTCAGAACAATTGCTAGCGCGTTAAACTCGTTTTCATGTGGACATTATTGTAACATGTAAGATGGCATTTCATCTTCATTTCAATTTATGTTCTCTGTGCACTGCATCCCTATCAGTTTTGTCTAGAAGGTTGGCGAATTGCATCATCAATTCGAGCTTAATGTGCAGTGGAAGAACTTGGATTCTATCAGTGTTTACTAGCAGCCTCTTAATTGGCCTCCATGCTCTCTGTGGCACCAGTTCTTCCCTTAAAGCCCACATTCTCCTTTTGTAATCGCATTCCTCTATTCTTTCTCGTGTACATAATTAGCATAGTCTAGGGTTTGCAAAATGACATCAAACTTTTTCCAAGAAATACTTCTACTTTTTCACTTTTCAAGGATAAAGATGAGGCTCCTGTGAGCCTTAATCAAGACATGGAGAGTATAAGCTTATGGGCATAGAAGTGGAAGATGCGGTTTAATTTTCATTAAATGAATGATGTGATTTTCTGATCTAAAAGATTAAAATTAGATCCGATCCTCAACATGGAGTTAGATGATGTCATACGATCGTGATGGAGTATAGCAGTAACACGTATTGAGTTCTAAACTCTTATTAAGGGGGGGACTCTAGGTGCAAATTAAGAAAGTCGGTGTGGCCTATTTGCAGCCATGCCCATTTTGTCAAAAATGGAAACATGATACATAGTCCTCTATTTGAGACATAACATAAATAGCAATTAGAAAGATAGCAATAGCGAAGTAGCAGTGAGGAAATTCATCTTAACAATACACTGCAAAACATTAGAAACAAGGTCAACTTAATGAAGAAATTTGTGGGGGGGGGCTGAACCTACCAAAATAAACCTCAATTCTAACAGGGGGATTCCGTCCCTTGAGCCTCATAGAAATCACCCAAGGCAGTAATATTTACAGTGTGATGTTATATTCTATTTAAAGCCATTGACCTATACAGTAGTGCCCCGGAATAAGGCCATGATTCTCAAAACAATGTCCTCATTGTCCTCATTTATATGAAGCTAGTGAAGGTTTGAAAGAATGCTTATTTCTTATTGAAAAACGTTTTCATATATTAATCCTTTGAAAAAGATAACAATGCATTAATATTGTGTGAACCCCTTTGTCTTGCACTATGCTAATAAGATTTCACAGTAATACTGAGCTGATCCATCGTACAGAATGATTTTTTTTCTAACAGGGAACTGTACTCTGATTTGAATTCTATGTGTCCTTTTATAAAAAACACATCAGCCGTAAAATTGAAAAGGCTGTTTCTTTTGAGAGAGAGCACACGTGCGAGTAAGTGTGCTAGGTTGCTAGGTGAAGAAATATTAGTTGTTTGTTAATCTGTGTTTTTCTACCTAACCATACAGTACATCTCTGGTTCATAAACATGCCAAGAATCCATCAAAAAATTCAGAAAAGCGTCACATATATGTTATTGAATTCTCTATTATATTTTCTCGATCAAAATGTCACTGGGCAGTAGAAATGTTGTTTTTGGGCTACTTGCTACGCTGATTGTGAAAATCAAGCATAGTTTCCCACATTACATCTTATTTTCTCGCGACAGACAATGAATGCTTTTGCTATACTGGACTAGAATGGATGGCTACAGGCGTGCAGTGGAGGTGGACTCAGGCAGTCTCAACCCGTCTTCTCAAAATTAAGAGAATATCTCTGAGAACTCAGCCCCCCTCTATCAGACAGGTACCTGGCTGCGTACTTGCCAAAAGAGAAGAGAGGGAGAGGTCGCTCCGACAAAGTCGTGGTTCGTACGTTTCCACCAACATAGTCCCCTTTGTTACAGCTTTAGGATGCTTCCGAGGTCTTATAGATGGATGCTTTCTTTAAGCAATTCCAGTTGTTGGAACATCTCTGCGAGAAGAAGTAAGAAGGTGGAAAGCTGCATTGTTTGGTTACCACATTCTACCATTCAGTCCGGAGTAGACTGTCCTCTCCGATTAAAATTTATTATAAATGTATACCATGATATTCTTATTGCACCCTCACCGCTTTTCAATTCTGAATCATGAACCTCCCCCCCCCCAGCTAGATTAGACCCTTAAAAAGAGAGAAATTGCCCTCATACGCAGTTACAACGTAGCTTGAAGTCGTGACAGTGATGATGACACCAAGAGAAGATTATGGAATTCCTTTTTGTAAATTGGAAATTATATTTCAACCACTCCGAGAATTAGTACCCCCTTCTATTCCGGACTGGAAAGTGAGCAAGTCATTAGTTAGCATTATGTTATGTTGCCATTGAAGACAAAGCATCCTTATAACTGCAATTAGATATTATCAGCTGCACTAGACGTTCTAACAAGATTCGTTAAAAATTAGAATGCGCTGGAATCC
This sequence comes from Cassiopea andromeda, assembly GCA_018155075.1. NCBI lineage: Eukaryota > Metazoa > Cnidaria > Scyphozoa > Rhizostomeae > Cassiopeidae > Cassiopea > Cassiopea andromeda. The sequence goes on from WIPJ01007090.1 coordinate 34,295, forward strand.
TTTAATATTTCATGGGTATTTCATCCAATTCAAATATCTTGTAGATTGATGCTTCCTTCAAGCAATTCCAGTTGCTGGAGCATTTCTACAAAAAGAAGGTGGAAAACGACAAATATAGTAATAATTATCCATATCAAAAATATTTGCAGCTGATTCATAAGTTGAAAAATCATGTTACAACCAAAATAAACATAAAAGAATCAAATTTGTATTAAACTTTTGTTGGAAAGTTTACACATTGCACAGGAGAAGTTTTATTATGAAAGGTAGTTGGTAAATTCACTACCAAGCAACTAAGTTTACCCTGCAGTTGGCATATGATCACTCACTGGAAAATATCCTCTTATTGAAACTTATTGTAAAAACTAACTTGAGTTGTATCCATCTGTCATGCTGCTAATTTGCAAATGTTGGAATGGAGCTATAGATGGAAGATTAGGAAAGATAAAGTAGCTTGCGAAAGTACTTCTATGTTGCATTAGGACGTCATACATTTCATTATTTGGTATTTAGACTTTCAGTGCTTGTAGAAGGCTGTAGAAGTCTGTTTGCTTTATATGGGCGGCATCAACGAGGAGGATTGGGTGCACAGAATTTCAGACTTTTTTAGATGAAATAGAAGGGGAAAGGATGTCTGAGAATTTAGATGCCCGTTTCCTAGTTTCTATTTTCCTTTTCATGAAAGAGGATAAAAATAGAATGCAAATTAAAGAATAGCACTGCAGAAACCCATCCATCACGAGGGTGATAATTTCTTAATTTCTCTGATGCCACAAAACAGCGCAGTTCAAGAGGATGAGGACAAGAGATATTTACACTGCATATATTAAGACCATAGACAGATTTTCAAGGGGTGTAGGGGGCACAACACACACTAATATTGTCATGCCATACGGTAATTTCTGCAAAATTTTCGTTACATATTTACTGTGTTTTGTAGCAATAAGATTGCACTTTTCGTCAAGGCTTGAGGTTTCTATAACAAAAAGTAAATTTTTAAGATGGCACAATGATGAAAGTAAAAAATTTACGTAGACATTTGAGGAATGTAGCCCCCAACACCTTTCAGAATCCTACATCCCCTCCAATAATCATTCCCTGAATCCATCCCTGAAGGAGAAATGTCCAGCAATTATTACTTATGTTGTGCATCTACTTATTCACATTCTGTATGAAAAATCAAATGTATCAGATTCAGTTTGTGGGAAGCATAACTTCTCAATAAATTGGAGAACAAACACGACGAGGATTAAGGTCATGATTCAGATTTCATTTTATTGACAATTCCAGAGACACTTTAGAGACATTTCTATATTTCATTTAGACATTCCATTCTATGGCACAACCATGTTAACGTTTGATACAGTCCTACCAACATTTCGGGGGCACAATTCTTGGATCCCAGATCGCCGATTTATTACAATGTCTGTCGCTCGTTCTATGTCGGTCGTTTCCCAGTTCTCCGATTTGGGTGGACTTAGCACTACTAAGACGTTGTAGGAGAGGAGCCTCTAAAGAATTTAAACTATGTCCGGCAAGGAGGAGGGGGCTCAACCATGATGAATATTTTTGAATGTCATAAAGCTGGAGACTGTGCATAATTTAGTGGGATGAGTGTCCAAGCGGCCCAGCCAGTTCCATTAGCTTAGCTGAAGTTAAGCATGGCTATGTACGGTCAGAAACTGGATGGGCGACCTCCAGATGAACGACCAAAACAGCTCACTCCGCCGTCCTTCGGAAGGGACGTTGAAACAGGGGTCCCATGCCTGGATGCGGCATGCACAGTAGGCCTAAATTAGCTGAATAAGCTAGGTATAACAGCCTACTCAAAATATATTAAACAGCAACAACAACAACATTTGGACACATCTCATAGTTTTTGCTACTTCTTTGTCTTTTTAACCCTGCGTGGAAGCTGTTAGTGCATTACAAGTATAGGGTACAAAAACCCCCGCTACACCTCTAACTACGACGCCCCTGTACGTTACTCATTCGACACCATTAAACGGTCCTAAGAGATCCACTGTTTTGCTCCTGCTATCAATTTTCTCATCTTCGTCTCTTTTGACAATGGCTGGTGTGTCAAGCGTGTCGTTGTACTTAGCGGTATACATAATCAAATTCCCGCATTGTCATAACGACCAACCCAACAGCGTGTGACCATCAGTGCAACACCCAAATGCAGTAAAATTCTATTATGAGATCCTCTGTCTTGCCCTTCTTTCACTTTTCTTGGTTGCTGTATGAAGCGTAGCGTAATAATTAGCGATATGCATAACATATACCGCTCATTGTCAGAAAGACAAACAGTGTGTGACCATCAGTGCAAGAACAAGTGCTGTAAATGTTAACGTAGCAAAACGACATGATTCCAAAGGAATGGGCCATTCTGCCATTTGCGTATTTGCAAACCATTGCCCTTTCCACTAACCTATATATAGTGCCGCAATTGCTGCTCTTCAAAGTATGCCACAAAACGTTCAACAACACTGTTTGCAGTCGCTTAGGACAACCGAGATTCAAGCCACAAGAAAATTATGTATTCAGCAAGGCAGCCGAGTGGAATGCTTTGATCAACTTTGCTGCATATTTTCCTGCCACTCTAATAATTCTTCCACTTGGATCAATGACAGATCTCGTCGCAAAAAGGAAGATTCTTCTACTGCCAGCCATCGTCAATCTACTGTCATGCCTGATCAACCTCTGCTCATCAATCTTCACAACATTGCACGTGGGCTTCCTTGTCTTTGGAAGCTTTCTCTTGAGTATTTCTGGAGATGTGCCAGGTTGCACAATGCTTTGCTGTGCCTATTCTATCATTGCTAGGCCAGGAAATAGACTTTTGGCAATAGTTATTGTCATCGCTGCGGTTGAGGGTGGCCTAGCCACTGGAAATCTTATTGCAAATTACTTGGCAAGATATTATGGATATTCAAGTGCATTCCTCTTAGCAACAGTTGCTCTGGTCATTGATTTACTATATGCGTTAATAGTTATACCACCACTTGATGATGAATGTAAGAAGCATCCAGATGAGAAGGAGTATGATTTATGGAATGATTTCATAGAGCATACCAAAGACAGTTGGCGTCATTTGGTATCCTTTGTAAGGAAGCACATTTTGCATTCAAAGGATAAAACAATTCTATTGTTACTTGTTGCCGATTTCCTGTCCTTAGCATCGTATGGTGGAGAGCGTGCATTGATAGCACTATTCCTCAAACATAGTCCACTCAACTTTATGGCGGATGAAGTTGGAGTCTATCTCACCCTATATGAACTGAGCAGGGCAACTGGCCTGGTTCTCTTTGCATTAGTAATCGTCAGGTGCTGGCAATCATCAAATGATTACACAATGATGTTTATATCGGCAACCAGTAAAGTACTCGAGTACGCAGTTCTTAGCTTCTCTACAACAAAGCTCATGGCCTATCTGTCAACAATTCTTGCTTTTCCAATACCAATTATCACATCCGCTGTACGATCACAGCTAATTAAGTTGGTCGATGAGGGTGAGCAAGGAATCGCTCTGTCACTAGTTGGTTTATTATGTATTGTAAGTGTCCTTGTAATGTCCTTGGGGGCAAATGGATTGTTTATTGCAACAGCTAAAATATATAGTGGGTTTAGCATGTTATTGGTATCATTTTCAAATGCAGTATGCATCGTTATCCTCAGCTATATTGTATGTACCAATAGGAACAAGGAGCCAGCAGAAGAGAGAAGTAAGGAATTATCAACCAAATTCAATGGCCAAGAGCAAAATCCAAACTAATTCTATGCAGGACCTGAATGGATCTACAGCAACTAAGAATTTCATTAAAACCCTTAGACTTTTAGTTATACAAATGAGTCACTAGTGCTTATCTTCTAGGTGTAAGGCGTCAGCAATAGCGGCATTGCGAATTCAACATTTGAAAAGTAAATAGTTATCTACAAGAGACTATTGCAAAGGCTATTCAAATAAGAAAGTAAATCGCTTGGGTTTTCCAGCAGAACGGGAAATGCCCCCAATACATTGAACTCTTTCCAGGAGCACGGGATATGCACAAAATTTCATATTGCCGTGTAATCAGAAAGAATCGATGCCAAAGGGACTCTATTACTTGTGTATATATCCCATCATATCATGCTTTATCTTATCCTCATTACATACTTAATGTTTATCGCATACATTCTCCACTCTCCGGGAAAACCCCTCTCATTGTACCGATAAGCAGTTCTTAGATTTGAATAGCCTGAACATAAGTCTCCTGGGGAAAGCTATTTACTTTTCATTTTTTTGTCAGATTTTAATAGCCTTAAAATAAATCTCCCGTGGAAAAAAGTTCACTTCTAATATTTCTTTTGACTTCATACTTTAGAAAAATACATTTTCTTGGCCTATCTTACGAAGGCCTAAGTGTGCTTAGGAGGCAAATTCCGTTCTCCTGCAATGCCCTTTCATTGTATAGAGAAGAGGTGTTGGGATTTGAAAAATAACTTCTGTTGAAAATGGACAATTGCATTTTAAAGTCAACGTCTCTGAATTCGACCCTAAATCAGAATCTGAGTCTGGAGGTATATTCGTCAACTTGCGTTCTTGCCAAACATTCAGTGCTCAAAGAATGGAAACTGCAACAGCAACCTGAAAATCAGGGTTACGTGGAAATTTAGGATGCTTTTGATGAGCTGGGATGCTTTCGATGGTATACGGAAAACAAATTCGCAGCGGCGTAGCTATAGCCGCATCTTTGAGGCGGAGGCAAGAAAAGATGAAGTCAAGCGGAAGGAGCAAAAGGGGCGTGGATCTTGGGGGTAACTAGTGTTAGAGGGCATAATCCCATGTCATAGCCAACGTTGCAGTATACCGCCCAATATGAAGGAGTAGCTTTTCTGACCATACCCTTAGAAACCAAGGAAACTCCTTTTTGGATAAGATCTTGCAAAAGGAAGTAATTATTATTTGGCAGAGATTGTTGGAGATTACAATGAAAACTTAACATTGATCTGAGAAAAATGAAAGATTACATAATATTCACAGGGCTCATGCTGAACCTCGAAAATTTCCATGTAAAAACAGTTGCCTGTGCTCCTTAAATATTTCTTAAGTTTTCCCCAATTTCATACTCATGTTTCTTATGGACATGTTTCATGTAACAAACGTATAGTAGATCATTGAGCGATTTCTCAATGCTGCGGAGTATCTAACCTCCCAACACTGTGATGCTTATGATCAGGAGCTCTTGTTCAGTGGTGTAGCAGTAAATTGATAGCTAGGTGTTTCTTCTCTTGCATACAGTTTTATAAGAAACTTCAAAGTTAGTCTACCTAGTTGTGTAAGAAAGTGAGAAATTGCCCAGTAAGCATCATATTTGTAATACTTGTCTTGTTAGATAACAATTTCTCAACAGTGTTTAAAGTCAAAAGTAGTCTTTTAACATAAAATTTTAACTATTTAGTGTTTGACTTCCAAGACGATAACCGAGCTAGTGGGGGGCTGAGCCCCCACGTTGTCCCTCTTCTATACCACTGTTCTTGTCACACGACAGAATGACGATAGGAGGAAGTGGTAAAGTAACTAGAGCTCTCAGCTCTCAAAGCGCATATTTAACTCAATGGAAGTATGGACAAAGAAAGTATTAAATATGTGGGAGGGGGCGAGCAATGTGAGGAGCATCCCCAAAAGCAAAAGGACAACCCTGTAAGCTTCAAAGGTGCGTCATGCAATCCAAATCAGATTTACTTTTCCAGCAAAAATGTTGTAATTCTACTTCGAAGAGGGTAGCATTCATTTTTAGGCCACTGATAGAAGACTATGTTTTACACTGGAAAATATCAGCATCGTTAGAACAATGGCTGTATATAGGCCAAGCTGTGACTCCTTTTATACGCAGTAGAACAGTGTTTCTTACCCTAGGTTTGGTCGAGCCCCAAGGGTTCAGTGAGTCAATTTCAGGGATCCTCTTGCCACAGGCTCAGTTGCTTCACGTGTATCGAGCACTAGTAGAAAGCCACCTTAGATATGTTAAGGTGGTTTGGGGAGCCCTTCCCAGTACTAAACTAAGCACTCTGCAAAAATATCAGAATAGAGCTTTCAATCTAACAGAATTCTCGAAAATAAAGGATGCTTACAACAGGAACGTCCTAGATGTGTGAGAACTGATGATATTTGATCGAGCAGTCACGATGCTCAAAATTGTCAATATCCTTAGTCCTGAAGGCTTACAGAATAAATTCACAGAGATATCTGCCTTATCAAACTATAAAACTAGGAATATGAAGAACATGCATGTACAAAAACTAAAATTAGCACATGCCAAAAGAACCTTTTTGTACACAGCGCCTAACGCTTGGAATAGTATCCCACAGGCCATTAGAAGTGCCGATACCATTGCACGATTTAAAAGAGTTGAAATCTCACCGTTTGAGCTAAAAAACACTATAGTAGCCCTAATTTGCATAAATCCATGGAAGACCAGCAATAAAATACTTCTCATTGTAGTATATTTGTTGTTTTTTGTGGTATGGCAGCTTAATTTCTTTATGTGATATTGCGTTTGCTTCTTTAGTTTCAAGTATAGCTGAATGGAGATTGTGGGTAAATAATATTAAATGAATAAATAGTCTGGCGGTTTGATTTATCCCATTCGTATGATTCGTGACGTCACGCTCTTCTTGGCCAGTTTGTGCAGTATCTGTTATACACATATATTTTGAATTTGAAGAAAAATGAGCATTTTCTTTTTCAACTACGTTCGGTACGATGAATGCATATATGGAACTTGTGGGGCTGGTACCTCCAAAAATGTTAAGAACCATTGCGGTAGAGCTTCCATAAAGCAGAAAAGAGTGATCAAAATGTTATTACCCATTGTAGAGAGGCGTCCGCTGTAAGATGGTTTCATCGTACGATCTTGTAAACTAACAATTCCTCAATAGCTCTTTGAATCCAAAATAACTTTTTACAGGAGAATAATAATTCTCTATGTTTCTACTTCGAAAAAATTTACACAGCTAGGGGGCTGCCACCGTCCACACCCTCTTCTTCTATACCACTGGGATCTACCTTAGCTCCACAGGATCCTACCACTCCTTTCCATCCCCCCACCCGGGGGTGATGCCAGGACATTTCAGATGTGAGCTGGGCTAAAATACGGTTTTCATGGTAAAATAAATGCCAAAACTCTCCGAAAAAATACTTTCTCTCCTTCCGAAGGGGAGGGCTTGCATGTTGCGACTGGTGGAGTTATAGCCCTCCCCCTGGGGCTACCTTTGCCTCATCCAAAAATGTGTCCCAGTGTTACTGAGCAATGAAAATCAGCACCCAGCTAAAAACATAAACACATACAATCAGTGATGTGCAGAGAAACCTTCTGTTTAGGAGAGTGTTTTGACCAATCGACCAACTATTGCTACTAAAAAGACAAAAGGTCACAGAAAATACTGTTTCAAACTCTGTCTTCCTGCAAACTGCCTTTTGACCAACACTTTTGCAAATTTGAAAACATCGAGGGGCAGGGGTGTCACGCACCCACACCCCCAATCAGCACAATTCCCTGCGTACAATGCAGGATATTTTGCGATTTCATGTCAAGATTTTCAATTCTGTGAATCTATAAAATCAGGGGTGGCGTAAATAGGAGGGGGGAGCATGGAGGCTCTGTACCAATAACTGAAAAAGAGGGGACTTATGATGCCATCTTGCAGATCAAACTAGAAATAATAGCACATTGAGATAGCACATCGTTATTCAATATGACGATGGATACTTTACCCTCAATTTTGAATATATTTGCAGATACTTGGATCCTGTTAGCTTATCTCTGAAAACTGACGTATTTCACTAGTTACTACAAGGTGTTCTCTTCTATTCTATTTGTTTTTTACACTTTATGTAGCAACGATAAATTTTTAAGAGAACGCCACATTAGGCCAAATTTACCTCAAAACAAAGTCATTCCTTCGAAGCTTCGAAGCCAAAGATGTTCCAAATAAGCCAAATTTCTAATATTTAACTTAGGAAAAGCCAACTTGGCAACTCTCCATAACGAGAACACTGAGGGTAAAAACGAATTTGCTCGAGGTATCGAAAGTTTGAGCTTTCGAGTATTTGAGTCTTTGAGTACTCAAGCTTTCGAGCACTCGACTTTTGGTGAAACATGATTTAGGGATTAAAGGACTTGTTCGAGATATCGAGTGTTCGATTTATGAAGAGTGTACTGTATACGGTATCACATCATTTAGCATCTCTTTCGTAGAAAGCAGTATTGTGGATGCTGCTAATATCAATCACCAGCTCCTTAGCTACATTTCTTTAGCCCTTTGTAAGCATGAATAGAAGACGGAGTTTAAATTGAATTCTCTCTAATGCCACAAAAATGACGACAGCATCATGCATGCATGCATTTGTTGCATCTTTGTTGCTGTAATTCCTTGTTTCCTTAATATATATACATTCAAAAATTCAACGCGAGGAATGATTTAACAACTCTTGATTCTTCAAGACAACCATCATAATTTGATAATCTTTGGGAAATATGAGCAATGCTTTCCGAATGACAACATCAAGTTGCATATTACAATCAACAATGTGTGGCCGCTATCGAAAGGAAAGCAAGGACAGGTAACTTAACTGTGTGAAAGTGAAAATTAAATAGTTTGTAGGCTAGCTAAACAACAACAATACTTGATTTTATCTCCGTTTCCCCCAATGCCTTGGGTCTTGGAGGGTGCCTCTGAGAAGACTTTAGTTCTGGCACGAGCATTTAGGACCGGATGCCCTTCCTGACGTCACCAATGGCCTGCGGTAGGCCTCGAACCCAGGACCATGTTGGTCTAAGTCGAGTGCATTACCGCTAGGCCACGGCTGCTGAGCTAGACAACAACAATTAACAATCGCTAACCTTATGCATAATTGCAAATGGTGGCCTTGAGTATACATTTCAATGTCGTGCTACATGAGGCTATAGCTGCATTTCAATAACAATGCAATTCTATAGCCAATGGATTTTCTGACAACGAGGCTTCTAGCCATTATAGTTTTCGTGAATCAAAAAGCAATGTTATAGCCTGCGAGCTTTATGAATATGACGTCTTCAGTCATATGGCTTTCGGTTTTTATGAATATGAGACATTCAGCCATTTCAGTTGTTTTTCAATTATAAAGCAAGTCTACAATCTGTGGTTCTCCTGAAAATGAGGCTTTCAGCCAATTGAGGTTTACTTCGATTAGAAAGGAAGTCTATACCCTTTTGTTTTGAGAATGAGGCTTTCAGGTAGTTACATTGTTTTTCACGCTAGAAGCAAGTCTGTTGCCCTGCGTTTATATGGAAATGAGGCTGTCTTCCATTTTAGTTTTTCTCAATCAAACAGCAAATCTATAGCCTTTAGCTTTTACTACAATGAGGCTGTCAATCATGTAAGCATAAACAATAGAGTGCGAGCTACCGTTCGACCAGTTTACGGACAGCTTACGCCAGTGGCGAAGCTAGGAAGAAAAAGTTAGTCCTGCCTTTTTGGAATGAAAGGAAAACACATAAGAGGGGATCTCAAAAATTTTCATAACCCTGCTGTTTTGAAACACTCTATGGAAAGTACCCATTTTCAGATACTTAAAGTTGACATACATCTCCTACAAGTATAATGTACATTGCATGATTTCACTGTTACATTGAAGATAGAATTTAACACCATTTTTATTGGCTTAAGTCCCCTTCTAAATCACAGATTGGTGTTTTCAGAACTGCTGTAAAACATGTACTACATTGAATTAAATCATATATTTCACTGTTAAAAAAATATCTGGAGATAAAAATTGGATCTTATAAATATCAAATTGTAATTGCCAGGCAAATTAGTCCTCAATGGAAACTCCAATTGAGTTAAGCTATCAGCTGATGCTTTATATTCCAACAAGTGTTTGCAAAAAGTACCTTCAGTATGCTAAAACATGATTTAACTCTTCCTTGCCATTCTAAAGCCTTGAGGTTCATAACATCTTTGGAGGCTTTTTTTGTAAGGCAGAACAGTGAGACTCAGTAGTTTCTCTTACAACCAATATTCAGAAGCAAAATATGGTTATCATAAACAATGAGGACAATTCTATTCTGCAAATGTATTTCATAAACCAACAACCAAGGAAAAGTGGAATCTACCAGAACTAACATCAAAAAGTTTCAGAAACCTCTCAACTATTTCTCCTTCCCTATCCAAACGAATGATGATAATGAGCTGCTCCTTACTAAAAACATCGGTTGTTTCATCTACCTGAATGCTCAAGAATCTACAATTTTCAATTTCCTTGTCAACCTGATCTTGGATGACAGAATCTATGCATTCAATGAGATCATTTTGAATCTCTGAATAAACGCCAGTGAAAAAACCAGAATGTATCATTTCACCTTCTGTCAACTTCCTATGGAGATGACGTTCAAAGACAGATCATATTTTGCAAAGCATTCAAGTAGCTCCCAATAATTTCCCTTATTAAGGCCATCTCTAGATTCATCGTGACGACTAAAAGCTAATTCTTGTTTGCATAAGAATAATATAGCTTCAGAAATGGTTTTAAGCATCTCCGTGTTCTGCCTTACCTGCTCATTATTGCGCTGCACCTCTTCTCTTCTCGCTCTTGAGAATAGAATAACGACCCTTTCTGTCGCATCAAAGGTCTTCCATTTCTTATAGGCCTCCAAATGGCAGTTCCATCGCCCATGCTTTCTGCAATCGGAAAGAAAACAACGCATATTGGCATATCCTTGTCTTGTCCACATTTGCGATTTTCCTGGAGCAAATAATAGGCACGGCCAGCAAAACAATCTTTGTAAATTAGTTGAGCCACAAAGCCATTCTTTCTTCGCATAGCATGCATCCTGAAACTGGAGATTGGCAGTTCTAGGCCCTAGTTCTGGCTGGGGCTTCTTATGCTGCAAGACCTCCTTCTGCTCACCAACAGTTCTTGCATTGAATGATTTCTCTATAAGTTCACAAATAATGTCTTCAGCTCCTCGGCTAGTTTCTACAGCCATTTCGAAAACTTAGG